>JAEANM010001197.1:0-29201 GCA_017656035.1 Myanophis thanlyinensis
AATCCCTCAGCCAGCTTTGCTGGCTGAGGGATTCTGGGAGTTGAAGTCCACAAGTTACAAAATTGCCAAGTTTGAAGACCCCTGATGCATAACCACATAATTTTGATCTGGGTACTTGACAACTGGTTTGCACTTATGACTAGTTGTAGTGACTCATAATCACATGATTGCTATTTGCTACTTTCCCTACCAACTGTTGCTGGGATAAGTCACCTGAACCTGCACAACTGCTTCCAGTCCCTCTACATCAACCACTCAAGCACCCTTCCTGGCCTGTGCTGTACCTCTTCTGCACTTTTCCCAACTTGCGCCACAACTTTGCGCTCCTCTTCATGCCCTTTCAGACCCTCACTATCCCTGCCCACACCCCCACGGACCCCTCATGCTTCCTCTCCCACCCAGCCACAGCCACTTGCCTGCCTACTGGCTTGAGACTTACAACTTTCTTTTGGCTTCCACACTGATTTTGGTTATGACTTTGGTTAATCATGGTTAACAACCATGAAATTCAGTTAATAACAGCACCAGAACTGCAAGGATTGCAGTTTATGGCTGCATCACTTAAAGACAGAAATTGTGGTTGTAACTTAATGATTATTTGCACACTACATTTTTGATATCCAGTACTATTAACACTGAAATATCTGAAGACTGACTATATTAAACTTGTTTGCAATATGCACAATTTCTATTTGTTGTCCAAAAACAAGAGGGCTCAGAGGTAGCTCTGAAGTGAGAGAGATGCAGTGCTAATTTTTAAAATTCATCTGAGGGATAAAGAAAATCATCCAGTCAATTTCCTTTTAGTAATCAAATTCTTTAAATATGTTAAATAAATATTAGTATCCTGCAGCCTTCCTAAACAAGATATTGAGATAATCTAGCTGGTGTCATAGTTAAGATTTTCCTTAATCTATTCTAAAATTTGCTTTCCTGTAATTTAATCCACTTCCTCATCTATAGTTCTAATGTATATTTGTTCTATTAAATATTTGAAGATTGCTAACAGACCAAATTTTTCATTCAATCAACTTTCCATGGTGATAAAGTGACATAGTTCACTCCCCACCTTTATTAGTATCTTCCGAATGCTGTGCAGTTTTCTTTAAACAATTAAAAAATCACAATATTCCAATTATATAGTAACAGGAGACAGATTGAAAAGTGACAACAAATACATAATCAAATGCTGTTTTGTGATGACTAGTAAGTTGCAATGCATTATTGAATAAACAGCTATGAGTAAATTATCTGAATTTAGGCTGATAAACCATAATATTTGATAAAAATAAGTGCTTATGAATCCTTTGTTTTAAAGTTCGATGCTGTTGGAATATATGGTAACTGTCAAAGGAAATTTGTTCTTTCTGTTCCTTTTCATGTCATAATTAGTGGAGTAATTGAGCTTTTGCTATTTCCCAGCTGATAATAGTACAAGAAATACATAACAAGAAATGGATTAATTCAGCTGTAATCTGGAGTGTTTCTGTATGTTGTGTTTAAAATTAAAAAAATATAATTTAGTCAAGATATTGGAACCTTATCCAAGGACTATAAGAGAAAAATTGAATTGTTGATTCTGAGGATCGAAGATTAAAGGTGAGGAAGACATTCTGTCTCCACAGGAACTGAGCTTGCAATTCTGAATGAAGATGGAAGCAGAAAGCTTGAAAAATTCAATATGCATCATGAAAGGTCAACAGACTAAACTTTATACCTTTATTGCTTGACTGTGGTGCTTTTAGAAGCTAAATCTATAAATTGAGCTTTAAATGCCAGACCTACGTATATAGCTGGGAAACTCAAAGCAAACAACCAGTATGCCTTAAAATTCAAGACAACAAAAGAGTATGGATTTAGAAAGTGAAGGGGAACAAAGCAAGAAAAACCAAGAATTAGATATGCATGATAACTAAACATTCCATATGAAAATGGCAACCATTTTGGTTGCATTAGAAAAAGGGTTCAAGAAAGTCAAGGGAATCAATGGCTGTAAGCCTTGATGGCAGTGTGACTGCTTTTTGAAAAGCATCTGCTAGGAGACATATGGGGTTCCTTGTGCAATTGGTTGGCTGCTGTTAAAATGGACCAGATGTATTAGATGAATTAGCATGGCTTATTTTATGTTCTTTTGTAACAGGAATGTTCCTAAACTTAGAAAATACTGTCTTATATAGGGAACTTGATTCTGATTGGTGTGCTTGGACAAAAGTAACATAGGATTTAAAAAAACCCTGAAAAGAATATTATTCACAATTTTAACTGAGAAGCTAGACTGAGCAAATTCCTATTTAACCAGAAGTGCAATGTACAACAGAAACATTATGCTATTGAAAATCAGTCCAACTCTCAAACAAGCATTTACTTTATGAACAATTCTGATTTCAATTAGAGGTTAGTGGCATGGAGCCTCCCAAATCCCTCATTCCTAAAGTCCTTTCCAAACGTTAAAATGCCCAGGAAGAATAATGTGAGGCAGATGTCAGAATGCTCTGACAGAACATTACAGTGAATATCCCATCTTTATAAGAAATTGGGCCTTAATTAACCTGTCCTTAAGTTCATGAATATTTGGTCCTGTTATTCAAGTAACTTGTAAAAGGCATTACTTGTAAAAAAACATAAAATTCTAAAATATTCCGTAATATAATTAACAGTGAATTAAAGCTAAATGTTGAAATCCAACATATAATGTTACATTGTAATTTGGTCTATATATTTAATAGTTTTTATCAAAAGACACTTAAAAACCATGCATAATATCAGTTATTTCATCCAGCTCCTGATTATTAAAATCTCATTAAAGCGACTGTCCAGATCAGGAGTATCAAACTCAATTTCATTGAGGGCTGCATCAGGATTGTGTTTGATCTCAGGGAAGTGAGGAGCATTGCCAGGGTGGGTGTGGCCAGGGTTGGCATGGCCAGCTCAATGTATCAAGGGCACCTATAATAGCCCAGGCGGGGGCTGGGGGATCCACTGTCTCCAGCAGAGGAAAGCAAGACCAGGGAGAGCGCCAAAACCTTGTCCTCCAGAGGAGCCTCGCTGTTGCTCTCACCCACATAGAGGACCCTTGGATGATGTTGCAGACTGTCCAGAGCCCTAGGCATACGGTAAGTGCCCAGCCTGACCCTCGAGCTCCTAAGGCACTGGGACACCACAGCCTAACCCAGCCCAGTCCCTCTTCCCCAAGAGGGTGCCTGGCTGCACTTACCTCCATTTTCGCTGGCAGAGGGCTAGTAAAACAAACTAAAAGCAAAACAAAACAGCCCTCTGCCAGCAAAAATAGAGCCTGGGGGAGCCACACATGGCCCCCAGGCCCTGTTTTCAGCCAGGACAACTTCTTGCAGCCCTCTGCCATTGAAAGCACAGTCCTCCAAGCTCCATTTTCACTGGCTGGTCCTTTGCTGTTTCCAGGGTGGCCCCATGGGCCAGATCTAAGCACCATGGACCTTGAGTTTGACACCCCTGACTTAGATTAAAACACTGGGTTTAAGGATGACCCACAGCTAAGAATGGAGCCTACTGTAGCAGAATTTAAATACACGATGGTTCATGTTAAATACATAATGCTTCAAATTCATTTCACAATGGTACTTAAACAATAGTATACAATGATACTGTCCCAGTTTATATATAAATTCCATTTAAGAACAGTCTTTGGAAGGGGAACTCATTCTTAAACCGGGTACATCTACTAATTAAAAAAAAATAGATTTTGATTGTCATAATTCAAACCTAAAACTAAGAATATACAAATTATTAGTCTGGCACACCAGTAATAGATGTGAACTTTATTTTTTTAAATATGCAACACTTGTCTAGTCCTACCACTTAATTCATTTTGATTAATTAATTCTCACAAGTTCTTCTAAAAAAACTTCTTACATAGTTAATTTTACTCACTTGCTCAGTACCAAGTTCATCCTGTTTGGCCAATGATACCAAATCTTCAACTGTTTCTAATTCCTGCATATAGAAGCTCTGGATTTTGTTCCTCAATAGAAAATCCCTTATTTTTTTACTCAGATTCATAACAGAACCCAATTCATCTGATGAACCATGATTGCTATTAATAGACAATAAATAAAATTTAAAAAGAGTTCGAACATTGACCAAAATAAAAAATATCTAAAACTAATAATGAAACTATAGAAAGCTTTCCAGAACTGCTGAACATCTTGTAGTCATAATACATTCCTCACAGATTAAAATGCATGCATTGATTTAAAAACATAATACATAATACATTTGTCAAATTACATATATAGCCAATCCATACTTAATGATTACCTCAGCTTTTTACAACGGCAATGGCAGAAATAAATGGTAATAAAAAAAAATCACCAATATGCATGCATAGAATCAATTTTCTGTGCCTGACATTACAAATTGGAGTTAGAGTAACACTGTTGTTGCTGCACAAGACTTTATCTAAATGGAAATCACAACATCTAATGATCTTCACAGCATCTGCCAATCATGTGGTTTGCTTTGTAACCATGTTGCTTAGCGCCATTTCAGTGGAAAGGATTACAATGACTAAATGAGGACTGCACATATTTTTGGCATGATTGGATTGGACTGGATGGCATGATTATTACCAATCGCAGTTGTGATGTTGGCACACATGATAAAAAGAATACACTAAGCACATCTCTTTTTAAAAGGTGGCTGACACATTTGATTACTGCCAACTACTATATTATTTTGACCTCTTTTTCTGGCTTCTCCAACATGACTTGGATGATTGGAAATTATGGCAGTTGCATAATATATTTGGAAAGAAGTAGACTTGGTTGGGATCTGTCATGAAATATCTGAAACTCAGAAAATGGGCTTGAAAATGAGAATTTATTTTGCTCAATGTGGTGGCCATCTTAAAAACCCACTGATAGTCAAGAGTTTAATACTTTTTTAAAATTTGCCAAAGTTTTCATTACAGATTTAAGATGATTTTTTAAGAATTCTTTAATACTATACAGTATGTACTCTGGATTCATCAATTATATCGCTTCCTTATTGTATCCTATATTTGTTCATTCCTTATTATTCTTCCACTGTTTCCATACAATACTTGCTATAAAATAGCCTGTTTCGTTGTCTCTAATTGGGATTCACATTTCCATGAATTAACAACTCAAAATTGAGTTATCAATATTATATATATATATAGCTTTCACTGACCACTGTGTTTCTTCCGGGAACTGGAATATCTTATCATAAATATCCCTATATAAACGGGGAAGTTCTAGCATTCTGGAAATTTGGGTTTCATACATAGGGTCATCAATTTTATCTGAAAAGATAGGAGAAATGTAAAGGTGTTGAAATTGTTGATAGTGCTTAATATTACTAAAAGATTATTTACTACATTTCATATAGAAAATAAAATAATTTAAAATTTATCAATATAAGATGTACTACATACTAGGAAAAAACAATATTTTCTGAAAAATGTTCAGATTACAATTTGCAACTTTAAAATAAAGATAAAAATGCATATTGCTGTAAGGTAATTACTCACAATACACAGAAGCCTTGATCTCTCGTTGTTGCCTGTAAATTCGAATGCAACCACGTACTCTGATTAGATCACCAATTTCCAGAATTGTTTTTTTTTGAATTGCTATTTGGAGATTTCTTATCAAGTCAGTTAGATTCAGACCACTTAAAGTACTTGGCTGAGATTCCAAATCTGCAGAGAAACATATACATCTCATAAGGTGCTATGTTATTAATAACAATATTCACTGAACACAATAAAATTAAAGACATTTTCTCAAGTACTACAATTATGCAGGTCATGCTTCCACAGAGATGTATTTTTCTCATTTAAAAACTGCCATTCTCCCGTTTAGATAGCTCTTTAAGCAGCAGCATGATGGAAAAAAACCAGGGATAGATAAAGCTATAAATTTCTCAATTTTCTTTTCTTTTTTCTTTCTGTGACATGTATTTTTAGATTTATTACTGAGTGTATGGGCTACCCCAAACATTATCAACTTGGAGTAGTATACCTAACATCCAAATACCAGATTAAAACACAATTATTAAAACAATAAAAACAATAGCATAAAGCACTATATCTATACTATGTTTATACATCAAAGAACATACAACACTTAACCAAACAAGTACTCAATTATGAGAGGAAACAATATCCCATATCTCAAGGCCTACTACAACTATCAAATTTTCATGAATAAGTAAGATATGAAAATGCAAAACAGATAAAGGTTAATGTCTGAAAACAACCTTGGCTGCAGCATATAGTGAATATCCTTAAAGAGAAAAACAACAGGAACAAATATTACCTGACATTTTTTTATTTTCTGCTAAAGCATTTTTCCAGCAGGTGCAGCTTATTACGCCAGTGCCATCATCCACTGGAAAAGAATAGTTATAATTCAGATCATTTTGATAGACATTTTTCCCTTGATCCCACAAATACAGAAGCCTTACATTTTAGCCAATGATATTGGGGTTTAAAACTACCAGCCTCCTCTCATCCAATTCTCTTAGTTCTGGGTTACTATAAGTTACTATTTCCTATTATAATAATAGGAATTAATATAGAAAGTATCTTTCTTGTCATAATAAATGATTCTGTCTTCTTGTAGTCCTTGTCTGGAATTGATAAGAGCATTTGTAAAATGATGACACGGAGAAGAATATCAAAGCAGATTAACAAATATTTGAGGTAAAATGAGCACATATGTTTGTGGAGTAATATGTTATTAATGCTAGTCTCATTAGCTGAGTATATATTTAAGAACAGCTGAGAAAAGTGTTAATCTTACTCTTAAATCATTCTGGTAGTTCAGCAGTCCTTGGTTTGAAAAACTGCTTCCATTATGCATGGCTTTCTATTTCTGATCATTTCCATTTTACTCTCAGTTTGTAAGGAACAGTTTCTGAAAATTCTGCAACCCTCCATCCTCCTGTTCTGTTAATTATAGAGGTGCACTCTTATATTAGGCTGTAATTATCATTGTGATTCTTGAGAATGGATAAAATCTAGACAATGATTTAGCTCCTCTTCATTTCCTATGCATTTTACTAGCTACCAGTAATTGTGCATTATTCAGAAATGAATCAAACCTTGTAAAAAACTTATTTGATGATGAAGTTATTCTAAATAAAGTTAAGATAAATGTACAGATTTTTCCTTAGAAAAGTAAAAAAGAACATCCTATTTCTTTCTCCTGCAGTTTCTATGCTCAAACAGGAGAATTTTATGAATCATTTGGGCTGGGCAGCTGATGCAACACTTGCTATTCAGTTCACCAGCTGCACAGCCTCATTTTTAAGCTGAAAGGGAAGTTGCAACTTATTTTGGGCAAGTCAGCTATGAGAACAGGGAGGGGCACGTTGGTACACAGTCTGAGATATGAACTAAAAATAGTCTGACCATGTGAAGAAACAGAGAACAAGGAATAATTGGAAACAGGTAAATATTGGGTAAATATTTCCAAGAAAATACTTATTTTTGCTAAGTTCTGTTACAACAAGAGTGAAAAAAAGGGTGATCAGAAAGAGAAAACATAATAGAGTCACATTTCTTCTCTTTCACACTCAGAGCTTCTGAACTACTAGAAACATTCAAGGCATTCCTCGCAATGTTTGGATATGCGTGAATTCTTAGCATAAAGCAAGTGCTATAGTTTTGAGTTTAATTTAGGTATACAATAGTTATACTTTCTTATACATTCCAGAAAGCAGTACTAGAAGAAAATTACTCTATCCTACCCCATACTCCAAAGATGAAAAATAGCACTTGCTTTAAGCCAAGAATTTTGGTATATCAAAACTGAATATGAGGAGTGCCTGGGGAAAATGTTTGCCTTGATTCGTAAGATCAAAGTTTCTGCCTTTTAGCAACTATCTGAAATCAATGGCTTTGGTCACCAAAACAACTGGGTTGAAATATTATCAGTACATAAGTAGGCAGATCAATTTTTTATTTTTGTCTTCCACCTCATAGAGGTAAATCTAAAAGAATGTCAGATAAATTTTTTGAGGGAGATGTGAATTAACAAACTGAAGGTTATTCCAGATGTCAATTATCACACTCTGTTTGATATGTGCCACTGAACACAAAGGGACTTGTTTCTGAGTTTACGTGCATAGATTTTCACTGTTAATGCAGGCAGCATTTTGAGTGATATAAACATGGTGCAAGAAGATGACCTTGATCTGCTGCTTGGGAGAAGAGCTTAAAACATTTTTTAAAGTTACAAGATAACATTCAGAAGCAATTTAGGCAGATACTTCCCTAAATCACTGAATTATGAGGAGGAGAAAAGGATACAGAACTATAAGACTATATTAACCAATTTTAAGATAAATAATTTTAACTTTCCTATAGAGATGATTTCCAGTCTGGTCTACTTAGGTGGACTGAGACATATACCTTTCTCTAGAAATATTGATTTTACAGAATTCCAGATTAATATTTAGAATATTAATCCTACTAAAAAAGAAATTAAAGCTAAAAAACCAAGAATCTTGAATTATCAATTACCTCCACAAATATAAAAGGAATCTTTTTCTTTTATTAGAACCACAGTACCAAAAATATCCACTTGTCTTATTGGGTGTCTGTTGTAAAAGAATATACCTTAGGAAAAAAAACAAAAACTCAAAAGGGTAAAGGCCTAGATTTAGTCCTTTAAAAACATTGCATCATAATCCCAAATACTACTAACATATTTTATTCTTAGTCAACTAATGTTAATAATAATAGCAATTTCACATATCCTGATCAAGAAATCCAAAGGTTATGACCAATGAGATAAAACAATTGATCAAAGTAAATTATTACAATAGTTTGATAGATTAGTTTCAGATTATAAATTTCAAATTTGAATATGAAATATATGGAATGTTTAATTCAAATGTTTTAAATTTTATTTTGTAATCAAAGACAATGAAATTTGATTAAAGTTTGATTTAAAAAAACAAATCACAGATTCACAATTGATGGGGTATAGACAACTTGCTATCATAGTCTGTACCCCACCCCAATGTATTTGTGTACCATAATTTGTACACATAAAATTATCCCTTAAAATTTCCTCAGCAATAGCCATTTTCCACATGAAGTACTATTTTTGAGTAGCAGCTCACAATATAAATTACTGATAGCTGCAGGGAGAGTAAAAAAGTCAAGTAGGTGGCTGAGACATTGTAACTGAAGCCCCATTCCTCTGTATGGGCATGCAGTTCATGTATGACATCCTCATTCCCCTTTCCGTATGCCACTGATAGAGACTAATGTGGAACTATTTTACATTGCAGTTGTTTCATATTCTACAAACTTTCCTTCTTGCCATTTAAAAACAAAGATTCATTTTGATCTGGATGACAAATTTGCCACCCCAACTGATGACTATAAAATGCCACATGTAGTTATATAGTACTATGATTGAAACTATTCTATTTTCATAGTATTATTCATTATTCCATTTGTATAAAAGTGGAAGATCCTGAAGTTTGCATGAAAAGTGTCCAATGATTATTTTTAGACTGTTGTCTAAAAAAGAAATAGAAATGGTAGAAAGTAGGAAATCAGATAAGCATATTATTGGCAGAAACACTGAGCCATTCCTAATATACCGTACTTTTTAAATTTCAAGTTTTTTCCAATGTTTAAGATATTCAAGATTATGTGTGCAAAAATACTGTTATACAGTATTTTTTCTTGGTTATATAGTAACTATATAATCTATAGCATAGTCTATATTATAGATTGTGTAGTTATAACAATCATACAGGAATAAAACAATGACTTCATTTCATTAAAAGCCATGCCTTTATGTCTATGTACATCAAGACAGTTTTTAGTATTAGAAAAATCATAACATCACATATGTTGCACAATTATTCTTGGAAAGACATCCAAGAATCAATGGTAGAGAGCAACTTTATATAATTAATTCTTATAAAATTCAAGAAATAGATAAGTAGATTTAGAAACACAAATATTAGAACAGAATTACTTTTACTAATTAAAAACTGTTAATTCAAAATATTTAAAATAATTCAGTGGTGCTTTCTGATAACAGATACATCTAATTATTTGTGTACAGTTATGAATTTATTAGATTCAAGTGGTTCCTTTGAGGTCTCTGAAAGTAATGCAATGTTGGAACAAAAAGGAAGAGATTTTAGTACATCAGTGGAAATGCAAAATGAATAGAGAATTTGTAGTCAAGATTATCCAAGCCAACATAATAATGCTTGATTTTTCAGTAGAATAAGCTATAGTACTTATATAGCTATAAAGTTATACATTTCATAGAAATTTCACTACTTACCTGGAACCTGTTTAGACTCTTTCATTTCTAATATGTCTTTAATGTATAGTCTTGCAAAGGATGAAAAGATGGGATTCAAACCCCACAAAAGTGATGGGACCTCATCTTCTGATTCTATAGCTGCAGCAGACATTCCAAAACAATTTAGCTCCAAGAACAGATTAACCAATCATCGATTAAAATTGATATGAAATAAGTCTGATGGGAGTAAAGCATATGTAATATAAAAATGTCAGATGCAACATAATTTTAATTGTGCTTCATACAAATAAATGTCATAGAATGTAAACTGAAATAGAGTACAATCAACAATATATAATCATTTACTGTACTAAAATAGAAAAAAATGCTATCTTACAAAAATATTATATCCAATTACGGTATATAAAAACTTTACTGTTATACTAGGAAATCTGGAAAATAAAAAGCACATATTTTAAATTGGGTGTAGTCAAATGCAAAAATTCTACATGTTTCTCTACATAGGCCCTGAATCATCATTAGAACGATTATAACAATTTATTCAAACTTATAAATTCTGGCATGCATTCATCAATAGTATACCTTTTGGAATTACATGTGTTACAGGAAAAACAAAGTTAAATCCATAGGTTCCTGAAATTCTGTTGCTTAAAGTTTAGATCATAGTTTAAAAGACAGCTATTTGAGAATTTAAGCAGTTTCCATTTTGGTTTCTCTTGTTTAATGTTATCTCAACAGCGGGAGAGTAGCTATTTTTACTTGTTCCATTAATTAATATTGTGACTTTAGTGTCTTTAGCTGTTTTTCAGTGGTTTGTACATTATACAAGTTTTAAAATGTTGTATGGTACTTAAAATATCTATTAGTACTGTAATAGTAATCTTTTACTGAAGTCATTTGCAAGAATGTTTAAACACACAACTTGGAATTCAAGTTTTAAAATAGAGTATAATTAGCTCCATAGTGGTTGGTTCACTTTCTGATAAAATTGAAAGGAAGGCCTATTAAGGAAGTATAAGCACATATACAATTAAGATCTAGAAGACTTAACATGATTTCTAAAAGGGAATCTACATTGGACAATGTCAAGCATACATATATAGGTAAGATACATGGTAAGTAGGGCCAGGGAGAGCTATCAACAAGCTAACCCTGGCTTTATATAATGCAGAACTGTCTTGAAACAAAAGCAGCTGTTCTTTTCCAATGCCTCTAGCTAAAATCTTTCACTTGGCCTAGCCACAGTTCTAGTAGAAATAGAAATGTAGTTCAGTAGAAAAAATAGTAGAAATGTTTTCTGCACATGTGAGTGCAGAAGACTACTAAGGTTTGGTATGACTGGCTTCCATGTGCCACAGCAGTTCCAAAATGGTGCTTAGAAGTAGAAAATATCTGCGGCCTTCATTAAAATATGTTTTATTTAAGCATTATAAAAACAAGACATCCATATGAGTCTTCACACAAGCTTACTTATCTACTGCCCTATATTTAATACAGCATCTTATAGACAAAACAATATGCGAGTTCATAATTTTCTACTGATGAATGGAAAGTTTAATATCATGAAATTGGTGGTGTAAATGAGAAGATGGAATGTAATATAGAATTAGGAAAGAACTACAGGCAGGTTATTGCATACTTTGCCAATGTGACTTGTTTTTCATGCTAGATCAAGGTACATTTCCAGTGACATTAATAGAGCAATTAGGAATATATCACCAGTCATTAAAGAATGACTACTGTAGTTTCATTCTCTGGAATTTTTTCTCTTAATTAGCTGAACCTCAGCATGTTCAGTATTTGCTACACAATCTCCCTTTGACCCATTTGAAGTGATACAATAGTTCAGGCTTGTTTTATTTTCCAGCAACAGGGAAAAAAGCCCCCACTATCAGACTTAAGAAATCAGAATATTGTGAAGCAAAGTTGCATAGGAGATCCTATAACTGTGTTGGCGAACCTATGGCACATGTGCCCAAGTTGGCACGCAGAGTCATCTCTGCTGGCATGTCAGCAGTTGTCCCAACTCACAGATGGTGCATGACTCCGTGACTGCGCATGTGCTAAAAATGGGGCACTCTAATCACATGCAATTGCGCATGCGCTAAAAATGCTATGTGTGAGTTGTACATGACTTGCACATGAGCTAAAAATAGCATGTGAGTCGCATCTTGTGAGGGAGAAGAGTGAGTCAGGGGCAGGCTCTTCCCCTCACTTGCCTGTCCAGGCAAAGGGCGCTCATCACTGACAGCCATCGAGTACCAGCCGCCCACTGCTGCTTCCGCCATGGCCAAGCTTGCAGCACCTCCACTGCCCGAGGGTCTCCAGGTTGCCGTGCCCGAGCTTCCCATGCCTGCACAAAGACAGAAGGGCACTTGGATCCACCGCCCACTTTCCGCACCCACTCGCCCAGGCTCCATGAGAAGATCACCCCACCAGCCACCAGGAGCAAGCAGCGTGCCCAGAAGGTGGCGTGGAGCAGGGCGGCCGCCTAGAAGATCACCCCACCAGCTGCCTGAAGCAGAAGTCGTGCTGGGAGGGTGGCTGGCAGTCATGTGGGGAAAGGCAGCTAGGGGACCACATAGCTCCCGAGCACCAGTGGCAGCTCTGAAGGGAAAGGGCAGGTCAGCTGGAAGGGGTGAGGTCACGGCCACCACCTCCTCCATCCCAGCTGTCCCACCGCCCACCTATTGCCACTGCCTCTGCTGCCCACAACTCCCTCCACCAGGCCGCCTGGTCGTGCAGGAGGGTGTCCAGCCCCATGGCGACAGGCCTGGCTTCTATCATGGCCTCCTGCAGCAGCAGCCTGTGTGTCTCAGAAGGCAGCGTATCCAAAGACACCTGGCCTGCAGTTGCACCATCCCACCAGCTGCCCCAAATCTCCAGCTCAGCTTCGAGTGTCACATGCGACTGTACAAGTGGTGCGGCATGCACGTCTGCGCAGAAGATGCAGGCACACAGCATGCACACACTTCACACGCACACATTTGGCACTCAGTGCCAAAAAGGTTTGCCACCGCTGTCCTATAAGCTACCCTCTGTTCCTACCACAGAATATATCTGTACTTTACTTTGTATCTGGGGGCAAAGACTGCTTTGGTTCTATATAAGGACCATATAGTCCAAATTGCATATTTTCTCGGGAGTGTATAGCTGCTTTTTCTCCCTCCTGAGGAAGCACACGTATACAGAAAACAGGTATTCACTCCATGCTCTCTGAAACAGTTTTGTCTTCCAATTCAAAGCTCTGACTAACCATACTGGCTCATTTTAAGATACATTGATGTGTTCATGTAATATAGCTACTGCACTGAAGTATAATAATGAATATATAATAATATGATACAATTGATTTGGACTTTAATAATCTGTTTCACATATTTTTTAAAAATCTCTCACATTTTTCACTTTTTCAAGTAATATATTTCAAGTATATTTTCTGTCCTTCCAAATACAAGCCCAACTCTTCAAGCACACCAAAATTTAACAATATAGATATGTAGTATATAAACCAAAAATATAACCATAACTCCTTGGAATAATATAGAATATATTCTATGTTTTCAGTTATACCAACACAATTGAGCCCAACTGTTACACATTTCAATCTTAATATGATTGCATTACTAAGGGTGCAGTCCCAAATACCCTTAATAGGAGCTTAACAGGATTAAGTCTTGAGAAAGAGTAAAGATTTAGTTTACAGTACAATTAGTTTACAGTACAATTAAAAAGCTCAGAAATACTGTACACGTTCTGCATTTGTTGAGTCTAGTTCAGATAGCATGCATACATATATATATTAATAAAAAGTATCTATTTAAGACCACTGCTTATCCAGCCAACTATTCTTTAAGAGAAAATTTTAATGTAAATATCAGAGAACATACCTAACTATATGTTTGCTCATTACTTTAAGATTACAGTATTTGAAATTCTTGCTTTCGTTTTCTTTCATCATCAAAACATTAGGAAGATTTGTGTTCCTATTAATCTCTGCAAAAAGAGTTTACTTATCACATGAAGTAGGACTACAATTAAGAACTCAGCTGACACTTTATCACCAGGAGGGCTATTTAATTGCTTTATCTGATAAGTTAGTAATAAGCTGCTTACTTTCTATGAAGTAAAAGAACAATTACAAGTATTTTTGCTTATAATGAGCAATCTTTATAAAATGATAAACAATGCTGTATTTCTACTAAAGAAACAATATTAAAATTAATGCTACTGTGCAAGAAATATTAACATTGTATACACTTATTAAGCAAGCCTTTGGAGATTTGAGTTCAACTGTATTTAGGGGAGCTTAATTTAACTAAGTATCTATAGGAGTGATGTCTCACAGGCATATGAAGCACCATTGCAGGAAAGAAAAGACAGAAAAAATTGTATGCTTTAACAAATAAACTGTCTTTCATAATCCAGGTGTTTGGCTCTTACTAATTGCAAAACAGCTCCTCAATTGGTTCCCTGCAGAGTTGTATGGGCTTTTTTTTAGTTTCAATATTAATATAAGGATCTAATTTCTACAGGAGCTGAATCAATTTGTCACAGAACCCAGAGACATGAACTCAAATCAGGCTATTTATACCATAAGATCTGCTTTAAATACCTACCTGGGTAATTTGGAAAAAAAATCACTTTACCAAATGAGATATTAATACATCAGATAAAATTCAATGAAAAAGAAACTATGTTACGTGCACAATGAAGCAGCAGGACTATTCCAATTTCAAATTCTTGATTTTATCTAAATATGATATATGACAACATTCAGAACAAAACTGCATAATAATGTTTCTATTCAAAAGTTACTTTTTCTACTGCCTTCACATGAAAAATCGCCCATCTATACGCAAGTAGACAAAGATTTTTGTTTGCCTCATTTGTGTTCCAGCAATCTGTTCTTCTACATCTGTAACATCTCCTATTGCTCAGTTGGGTGGGTTCCTTAAATTGTTCAGCTTACAGTATTCAGATTTTTGAAATTAAAACTGGTAATCCCATATCACTTTTATAATACTGGTATAATCATTAAGAAAAATGTCCCATCGAGAAGAAAGAAGGATTCCCAGGTCAGGGAGAGCAGACAAAATGAAAAATGGAGGGTTTCATGTATAGGAATTTAACAAGGTTAAGACATGTTAAAACTGAAAATAAAATATTTAAAGTATGCTTATGAAATCAGAATAAGTTAAAGAAGGAAGTCTACTTAAAAAGATGAACAAATATTTAATTATCTCTTAGTAGTCTCAAACTTGTAAACAATTATGTTTTTCAAGATCAGGAGATGAGAAACTAGTACTTGCAAGGGTAAACTGGATTTAATAAGAGAATTAAACTCAGGAATAAACTGGGAAATATTGCAGTCAAAATATGGGCTTTAAAAAAGTTCTAAAGCAGGACAAAAATCTCCAGTTCTTAAATAAAAACAACAGAATTTCAAGTACCATATAACACATGAATTTAATAAACAGTGAAAAGTGGGAAGGTATACACCATGTACCAGGAAAACAAAAATGGCAATGGAACTACTTAAAACTTGTGGTGACAAGGTGATAAGAGCAATCTAGCATTTTTGTTTTAAGACCAAGAATGGAAGCAACAACTCTTAGAGCTTTGGGCATTCCTTTCTCTCAACATAAGCCTTTACATAACCAAAGGATTGTTACAATGTTTCCTGCCAATTGAAACAACTGTATATTTACTCCAGTAAAGCTCTTTTCAGATCAGCACACTTGGTTTTGAATCAACATCCAGGGACAAAGCTGTTTACTCTTTAAAAAGTATACAATCTAATTGTCTATGGAGATTCTCAGCCATCCAGGTCCATGGGTGTCCCAAAGGTGCTTTTTCATGAGTCCACAGGCCTTTCTGGTTTTTCTTGGGAGATGTTAAGCTTCTGATCCAAGAAGCTACTTCAGAGCTGAAGAAATCAGAAAGTCCACTTGCCTCATGAAAAAAAAAAAAAAAGCACCTCTGGGACGGCCATTGATCTGAATGACTGGACTTCCTTGTTTTTCTTGGAAGACGTTTCGCTTCTCATCCAAGAAGCTTCTTCAGAGTTGAAGAAGGATGGGAAGCAAAACATTGCTTGGATGGAAACTTCATCCAAGACGCTTCTTCAGAGCAAAACGTCTTCAAATAGTAAAAACCAGAAAGTCCCGTCTGCCTCTTAAAAAAGCACCTTTGGGATATACAGTCTAATTCTTGTTAATTCTGCCACATGGTCATTGCAGCTTCACCAATCCGAGAAAAGATTTTATTCACGACTCCCATAATTCAGATACGATTATACACACCACGCTTTTTCAGGTAAACATTGGCAACTTTTAAAAATGTATTGCCTCTTGGACCGATTTTTTTTATTTAATTTATTTACTTACTTACTCCTTCCTTCTCCTATTTCCCCACCAACAATTCTATGGGGTGGTGTGGGCTAAAAGAGTATAAACTGGCCCAAAATTACCCAGTAATTACCCAGCGTTGCTGGCTGGGGAATTCTGGGAGTTGAAGTCCAAGCCTCTTAAATTTGTTGAGGTTGGGAAACACTGGTTTAAACGTTGTTTCCTGCTTTTCTCCCGTTACCTAAATAACGCCTAAATAAACGGACACCCCGCCACACACACATAGCTTTCGATAGTCGCGAAACCATATTAGGGCCTCCTCGCGCCTCCACTTATATACAGACATCCTCCTGCCCCCGCCCCCAGAATTCTAAACCCGGCCTGCCTTACCCGCCAAGAGAGGCCGGCGGCGCTCTCATTGGCTTGTTTCGCGGAAGGCAGAACGCTCTCGGGACAGGACGAGCCAGCGAAGAGAAACCGGAAGAGAGCTTATCCTTTGGGGTGTTGTTGTCCCGCCTTTAGTTTGTGGTAATATCCGGTGGTTAGAACCGAAGGAGCGAATTACGGCGAAAAAGATAGATAGCACGGGGAAAGACGCACTCGAGGGAACCCGGAGTGCCAGAGCGCCTGCGTAGCGCGGGAGCGAGAGAGAGAGGGAGGGAGGGAGGAGGAGAAGGCGCGTGGGCGAAAGCGTTGGGAGAGTTTCCAGGGACTTTTGTATTGCGTGCGGACGCGCGCAGCGGCAGTTGAGAGAATTAAGAGCAAAGGAGGGGGGGCGGGGGGAAGGGCAGAGGAAGCTAGACCACCGAGCCTCCTTCCTGTGTGCTCCGCCCTCTTGTATGAGGGAGGGAGGGAGGGAGCACAGGAAGTAAGAACACTTAAGGCGGCGGACGTCCTCCTCCCTCAGCGCCTCTCCTGCAGCCGGGGAAGGCGAGAATCCGTCTCGGCGGGTGAGTTTCTCCTTCCTATCTTTCCCTCCCCTCCCCCTTTTGTTGGGAAAGGCCAGCAGCTGCCACCATTGAGGGTCGCTGCTTTTTTCTGGAGAAACTCTTTTTGCCCCCAACCTATTTTTCTGCCATCTTTCTCCAACGGGAAAAAAAAAAGGGGGGGGGTAGGGGGGAGGCTTTTTTCATTCGTCTGCTTTCCCATAGGGAATAACTTTTCATTTCATTTTGTAATAAATATAATATGCTGTCCGATGGGCGGGGGAGAGGAAAGAAATGTTAAAAACGGTTGAGGAGGCGATTCTTAACGCCGCTTAATTTATTTATTTTTTTCTCTCTCTCTTGCCTTCTCTTCCCCACTAGACAAAATGCTCTCTTGGAGGCAAGTCTGCCGTGCCTGGGGAAGGAAAGAAGATGCGCGTTTTCCGTTCTGATGGACTGCTGAAGTTTAAAAAAAAAAAAAACCCAAGGAAAGGAGAGTTGCATCTGAGGCGATGTTTAGCAGTCTGTGCTGTTGAATAAGGAGGGGCAGGACTTGAATGCGGCTGCCTGCTTTTTTTTTTTCTTTTTTTGCACACATGCTCGCCAGTGGAGCCTTCATCAAGTGGGGATTTTTATCTTTTGTCACTCCTCAACTTTCAGACTGTTGTACGACCAACGCATTTTTGGGAGGGATAGTGTCTTTGCAGCCTGGTCGCATGTATTGAGTGATTAGAAGAACTTAGTGCGAATTATAGGATTCTTAGGGTTGCTAAACCTACAGCGATAAACTTGTGAGAAACTGCATGTGAGAAACCGCATGTGGCTGGCTGCTGCTTGCTCTGGTTGACGTTTGGATTATTGTGTGCCCAATCGAAAATCTAGACTGCAAATTATCTCTATCCTTTCTTAGCATCGTTACTGACACACACAGCACCCTCACCCTCGTCACAATTTTGTACTGTTCTTCTTTTAGACCGTAACAGCAGAGGCAGCAACTGCTTATTTTTTTTCTGAAGAGTTTTAAAATAGTTTGTTTTTTTAACTAAAAAAGGGCAAATATGTCCTTCTTTAACTTCCGTAAGATCTTCAAGTTGGGAGGTGAAAAGAAAAAGAAACAGTATGAGCATGTCAAGAGAGATTTGAATCCAGAGGACTTTTGGGAAATTATAGGAGAATTGGGTGATGGTGCTTTTGGCAAAGTATTTAAGGTAAGGAATGTTTCTTATTTGATGCTGTTTTGGTAAGTTGTATTTTTCTAAGCCCTGTTACCTGTGAATTGAGAAACACCATAAAAATTCATGAACCATAGAATAATAATGAGTGTTGGACTATCATAGTAAAATGATGTGTTTCTCTTGGATTTAAGTAGCTATCAAAATTAGTGATAAGTCATTTTTTAATTACTGCTTGGAATAAATAAACTAAAGAAAGTTCTTGGAACATAGATCCATTCTCCTTCACTACATATTGCAAAGGGTTTTTTTTGTCTATTTTTCTAATGTCTATGCTCATTAAAAATAGACGTGTGATGTTGTCTATAAGATAAAAGTGCTCTTGTTTTGATTGTGGTAGTTTGGATTTTTCATATGATATTTGATTTCCTTCACCCTAAAGGCTTCACTTTGATACTGAAAACATTTTTAAAAAACAAATTCTGAAAAGATCATGACTTCGATAATTATTTGTTTTTGGAATCTTATACTGCTGTTTTATGGACGTGGGGAACATAGGGATTTCATCAAGACCAAATGCTTTTAAATAATTATATGATAATGACTTAATATTGGTCCTTTAAAGTGTGGGAAATGAAGTATCTATATTTAGAATAGACTAATTTATGATATGAGATAGGCTTTCCTCATATGTTTCCTGGATAATCCTAAAATGTTAGATTCATAATTGGGTCATATGAACAGATTAGTTATTACACATCAAATACCTGAATTCCATGAATAATGGGCTACTTTCAGTGTTAAACATTGCTATGTATATATGCATGCCTTCTGCATCTCATTGAACTTTTTGTTTCTATAAACATAGCCCAGCAGTTTCACCCTACCAATCATTTTATCTGGTGATTAGCTTTCAGTTACTGATACTAAACTGTTTTATTTTTTTCCATTAATGTCAATAAGAAGCTAGTAATTTATTTACTGCTTACTAATTAGCTGACTTGATTAATGACTCAACTTCAAGTGGCCCATCTATGCTATGACTAGTATAGGGTTTTTTTTTAAACTTTACTAAGCTTTTTCTACAGTAAGTAAGGTTTTAAAAATCTATTAAGGAAAAAAATATGTAATGTTAAACTGACAGTTTTAAAAATAAACATGAAACTTTTTCCATTGCTTGGATTTAATTGTCAGCAGCTTTTAAATAAGGCAACTTTTTAACAGAAACAAAGTTCACTTAATGTAAGGAAAGATTTCAATCCACTCCCTGCAGACTTCTCAGCCCATTGTAAAAACTGAGGGACTCTCCAGAACCTTAATGAAAGAGACTGAAGATGCAATGGGGTGACGTGATGGACCATTGACAGTGTTGATTGAGTTAGTGTAGCTTAGAGCCCAACCCATATTCTTCAGGAAGAGTCTCTTAAGCTGGCAGGCATGGCTAAGAAACTTTGCTTCAAATAATTTACTTTTAATAACTAAATATATAAGATAGCTTTGTGATTTCATTTTTTATGCTGGAGATTTTCTTTCTACTTCAGCCATTATTGGGACAGCACATTGTGCACGTCAGTCACAAAGCTGTTCAATGTCAATGTCTAATCTTTGAATTACAAATGGAGAATTTGAGCGACTATAACTTTGTGGAGTGCCAATATTTATAGCCCTATGATTCAATCCAATGAATGCAATTGTTGCTTTTGTTTTAATTCCACAAATCAATGAGGCATAGTAGGCAAGTTGATTCCTGTATTATATTAGTCACTTATATTCCAGGCACATATTGAATAATATGAGATCTTCTTTTCATATTTGAATATATTCTGTGCAGCTCACACATTCATGCTGGTGCCACCCATTCTTTTATGCAGCAGTCATCTTTTTCAAGGTATAAATTAAATCTTATCTACCTCAAACATTTATTTTAAAAGGAGGAAGCAATAGGTGTACTTTGCATCTTTACCTTTTGCTTTAATGGACTTCTCTTCTGGGAGAGACTTTTTGCTTCCTTCTAGTTCAGTTTTATACTAGATACATTCCCAGGCAATATTTTAAAGACAGTTCCCTAACTATGAGAATTAATATTTTGGAACCTGTGATATTCTGCAACATTGATTGAATAATTGGATTTTTTATCTTAATATGTTTGAGAACATATTTTTGACAATATTTCCTTCAGATGGAGTGATATAATATTTAATAAATTGAAAGGAATTGCATGAAACAGTTCCCTCATTCTCCTTTATTCTGTACCCTTGCCCGTTGCTAACTATCCATAAAAGTTGCTCTGGAGTTCTGGTAAGATCCATTTAGGACAATAAGGTCAATAAAGTCAAGTTGCCATTCTAAAGCCCATCTAATAACATGGAAGCTGTTCCAAGTCAAAGTGGATTGACTAACTGAACAGAAGTAGCAGCAGTAGTAAACTAAATAAAAATGTTTGTTTATGTCAAAATTATTAAAAAATAAAATACATTATACTAATACTTTTTTAGAAAAAAATCTGCTTTGGTTTCTTTTTCTCTGTATGATAATAACCTGTTGAAATCGTGAAAATTGCTGATCTAGGAGGTAAATAAAAAAATGTTTGCTTTAGTATATTGTATCTGTTTTTGTTTACAGCTTTATAGTTAGCCTTATAATTTAATTTATTCTTATAACTGTAAGAATGCTGTATTTTAGTACTATATACTGTATTGTTATATTGTCTTTTTCTTAGCTAAAGTATTTGATTTTTATGACATATACATATAAAATATTTTTATGATCAAAAATCATTGCATGTACAAAAGTTAAACTAAAACTGCAGCAGAATAAACTTATAAATACAACAATATTTCTGCCAAGACTTGAGATTGTTTTATAATAGTTTCATTAGAGTAAGAAATATTGTTCTTGATATATGATAAATATTATATGATAAATATTTGCTAGGGAATTACAAAATCTTCAATTTTTTTCTTCAGAACTAACAAATTTGAATCACTATAGTTTTATTTGTCAGCTAACATTTAAAAATAAACAGTTCAGTTACAAAGACCATTGACTGTGATAGATGATACAAAGCAGATAAGTTGTATCTGACAAAGGGAGTTGTAATGCATGAAAGAATATACTGCAATAAATATGCTGGTCTTTAAAGAGATGCATTTTGTTTTTAGATAAATGATACTCTATCTAAATTAGTAGGTATTGTTCTAACTTTTGAGTTGCAGATGCTAACATCTATGGGCTATGTGTAGAAATTTGAAGGTTGCATGACATTGTGGTCAAAAATGAACATTCTGATTTTGTTGATGTTATCAAGAGTAATGTCACTGCATTTATTTTTGTGTGTTATCCTGGTTCTGCTCTGCAGAGCTGAGAAGAAACATACTATATCTTCACATTGGCAATATAGTGAATGGTGACCAGAAACTTGCATCTCTTAAATTTCATGGAAAATAAATGGTAAGCAGGAGACCTATCTAACCCCATCTAACAGAGAAAGGAAGAATAGCTTTATGACAGTGGCTTATACTTCCATTCCAGAAGGAACTTAGATGTTTGGTTACAAAGATTTTTTCTTTCTGAACACTTGGGTATATCTTGTAGATTTTTGACTACTAATAGCAAGAATAACTTGTAATTTAACCTATCACAGACTGTTTTTTATAAATCGTCTGTTTTTATACAATGGCAGTGTACAACCTTTTATATCTCTTGACTATGCTGCCAACATAGAAGAAACATGAAAACATGGAATTGTTGTTGAAGCACATCCAGTGCAACTAAAATATCTTTGGAGACCTAAAAGTAGTGGCTTTGCTGCTTGGATATACCAAGTATGTTATTACATATGCAAATGAGAGAGCCAAGCAAGAGAGTCAAATAACATTAAAAGAAATGGTCACTACAAAAGACAGGACAGAAAATTGTGGCACATGAATCACTTATTAACCTAACAAACAAATGTTTGCCTTGCTTCACATAAAACCCAAAACTCATGAAAAAATTGTGGAAACAATGAACAAGGAAAGTGAAGATTTTTCTTGTTTGGGACAGATGTTTCCAAGAAAAATTAATGCCAAGATTAAGGAAAGCATTTTTGTTGGTCCACAGATCAGATATGTCATCAGTGACATACTTCAAAGATCTTTTAGTAGAGCCAGAAAAAAATCACCTGGAAAGCATTCAAAAATGTTGTTGAGAATTTTCTTGGCAACTACAGAGCACCAAACTACATTCACAGATTTTATAAAGTATATAAGACCATAAAATGTAATATGTCACTAAAGATTCAGTTTTTGCATTCATACTTGGACTTCTTTTCCAAAAATCTAGGTACAGTCAATGATGAACATAGTGAAAGTTTTCAGCAGAACATTGCCACAATTGTCAGACATGAAAGACCAGGCCCGCACCTGAAGGTTGATTTAGCTAATTTATTGATGAAAGCCTAGGCACAGAAATTTTCTCAAGTAATGATCAGCATTTGATTAGTGTTAGAATTAAATAAGAATCAAAAGAAGTCAAGGCTGGTTTAGTTAATTCATTTCTGCCTATGTGGTGATTCTAGGCTGATCCCTCTTTTCATTTCTCCCCCTGGCTCTGCCAGTCCTTCTCCTACACAACGGAAAAAATGACATCAGGGCAACTGGAATCCATAAATGCTGACTGACTATTGTTGGACACTGCAGCAAGATATATCAGACTCTGAGTACAAAAGAAAATCGGCAGCAAAACATTGTTTGTCTCCCAAAAGTGGGTGGAAATGTCTGTGCGTCTTATGGAGCGAATATTGCTCCATATAAGTCCCGCCAGCCCCATCTTTTGGCCGTTTTGGCCTCCACATGCCCTGTTTTTGGTCCATTTTTTTCCCTCTGCACACACCATTTTTTGCCTCCCTGCGTCCCGTTTTCAGCCTGTTTTGGCCGAAAGTAGGATGCATGGAGACCAAAACCAGGCCAAAAATGGGGTGCCTGGAGGCCAAAAATGGGACATGCGGAGCCAAAAACTGGAGTGCATCTTATGGTCAAGGGCATTTTATGGAGTGACAAATACGATAATTCTTAGTGTCTTTCATTCATTTGAAATTTGAAATGAATAAATCATTTTGAAAATATTTAACGTAATATTGGAAGAAAAGCTTTGAAAGAGCTTGGATAGACAGAAAGACAAGCTTTCCAAAGCACTTAAAGCATGATAGCATTTTCAAATCCTCTGATCCTCTGGGAGGTTGAGTCAATTGTTTCAAAGACAGTCCTCCATATCTGTAGATGCAATGATAAAATTTATCCTGGGACTTTCCACATTGTGAGTTACTGCTTTGCAGTCTAAAGCAGGAGTGATTGTTTAACACTTAAGAAAAGAATGCCTTTTTAGCTCACTGAAACTTTTGAATGATTGTGCAGCGTAATATAACATGTTGCAGGTTTACATATCCTGTCAAAGTGTCTTAATATTACAGTCATTGTTAAATATTACAGTACAAGGCACCCCAAATTGCAACTCTGTTCCATGCCTATTTAGTATCTACTACTAATGAGGTTATTGTCATCTTGGGATTAGTACCATCAATACATTGATGATAGTTGTACACTTCAGCCCTGGGAGTACTTCTAGACTTCCCAGTTGATGAGCAGGTGACAGATACTGCCAAGTAGGCCTTGCAAAATTTAAATTTAATGCATTAGTTGTGCTTCTCCGCGAAAACATGCTTCCTTGTTGGACTATTGCAATGTGCTTTAAATAGCTTTGCCATTGAACACCAGTGTAGAATCTGCTGTTGTTCCAGAACACACACATGCAGGGAGTTTTGGATGCAAACTGATAACACTAGTTATAGTTGTTGTTTTTTTACAACAACACATTTGCTTTGTGGGATAGAAGGCTTCTGGGTTTAATTCAAGGTATTGTTTAACACCTATGAAGCTCTACATGATGGTACTGGTCCAGGTTACTTGTGGAATTTGTCAATCCCTTATTATATTTAACTGCTCCACCACATCTAACCTGATGGGCTTATTCCTCATTTCTTCTTTGAAACAGTGTCATCTAATGCAACCCAAGAAGCATGCCTTTTCTGTCATAGCACCTTTAGTCTTATATGGACCATTCCACAGAGGTTCTATATAAGCCATCTGGAAAAATTTGAAGACCTACCTTTTACCTCAGGCTATAGGGCCAGGCTGTTAGTGGAGGCCCCACCTGTAGGATTTGATTGGATTATAGTTTTTTTTTTAGGAATATCAGCTTTGTTGTAATGTTTGCTATTTCTTGTTTTTATGTTTTGCATTGTGAACCATCCAGAATCGTAAGATTAAGAAGCGTGGCTATATAAATGAGAGGGAATCCTGAAAAGCAAGAATATATTAGGAATTTCTTTCTTTTAGGAATCTTTCCGGAGAGCAATTAGTAATGGTCCTATGAATAGGGAACTGATAATTATCCAGCTAGAGCAGACTTTTAGAATGGTTTCTCTTCTGAGATTACAAATCTGAAAGTGAAAATTGTTTTCATTTTTTATTAATGTACACAACCTACTCTAGGAAACACTATGAATACCATGTTGAAAAGAAGAGGTAAGGTTTTTAAAGCTATGTATAAAATTATGCAGGCACTTAGACTTCCATGCAGATTGATAATTCTTAATTACATAGTAGCTCTCCAATAATTGATGAATGAATTAAAGGATAATGGGTTTTAATCTATTCTTCTATTGCCCTAGTAAGTTGTATTAAGTATGTATAATATTTTAGAAACAAAGTTGTGGATTGGTGCCATGAACTTCTAAAAAGACCTTCATAGTGTTCCGGATTTCTGGAATATCAGGATAAACAATCTACAAATAACTGCTTCCCCGTAGCAGTGCCAACATTACGGAATGGGCTGTCCATTGAGATGAGACTGGTCCCTCCCTGGTAGCTTTTAGTAAATTGTTAAAAGTGGAACTTTTTTATATAGCCATTCAGTAACATTCATCTGCATCTTTTGTAATTATTTTTCTCTCCAACTTCAGTTTTGCTTTTGCAATTTGCATTGCATGTTATTGTTATTTTTACTGTGACGTAACAATTCAGACCAGTGAAACTGTTATGGAAAAATCAACCAATTTAAATACTTTGTCTGGGTTCTTATATTTAATACCAAGTATTAAGTTTTAAGCCTTTTTTAGAAATAGAATTAAGAATGATAACCATATAGTTTAAATGATCCAGTATATGCTAGTATGTATTTACAAAATATTCAGAACATGGAGGGACACTTGGATAAAATGCCTGCAGTATAAATGAATAAAACAACAAACCAATTCTACTTTAATGTTTTCTGCAGGCTCAGAACAAAGAAACAAAAGTCCTTGCTGCTGCAAAGGTCATTGATACTAAATCCGAAGAAGAACTTGAAGACTACATGGTTGAAATTGATATCTTAGCATCCTGTGATCATCCTAATATTGTCAAATTGCTAGATGCTTTTTATTATGAAAATAATCTTTGGGTAAGTGTTTGCTTTTGTTCACAACTATACGCTTTAGTGGAGAAAAGGTACTGTACGAAATCTTAACATTGTCTCCATGCAATCTGCATTCTTTAAAAATACATTTTTAGAGACAGATTTGCAATTCACTGCATCTGTTAGAAATGGTGAACATTTTAAAGATTTCAAAATTCAATTGTTTCAATTTCAAATTTTATTTATCACATGCACAATTATACAAAGTACAACATGCAGTGAAATGTTTCTGCAGCCACTCCAGACCCTAAAAATAAGAATTAAAAATTAAGAGAGCAAGGGGAACAGAATGTCTGTTGTTATGACCTCAGTGTTCATCCCCATGGCTACTCTCGGTGGTCCTCACTCTTTCTTGGGGCTATTTCTTGAGGCTGTTTTGGCTGCTCCTGGCGGATGGATCTCCTCAGCCGCTCCTGGCACTGCTGCCTTCGGTGAGTCTCGGAAGTCATCTGAGGCCCTATCCCTGGTCTCTCCGGTGTCCTCAGTAGTTCCTCATAGCCTCTGCCTCGGTGTCTCGGCAGTCTCTTGAGGTCTCTGCCTCAGTGCTTCAAGCAGTCTCTCAGAGCCTTTGTCTCTGTGCCTCAGCAGTCCCTGAAGGCCTCCACCTCAGCGTCGCCATCCTGATCTGCCCCGGCCATCTCTTGAACCTTTGCCTCCTCACTTCTGCAGCCCCCGAAGGCTTCCGCCTTGACATTGCCATCCTGATCTGCCCCAGTGGAGCCCTGCAGCCTCCCGAGCTCATCATCTCGGCGCCATCTTCTCAAGTCTTCCCTGTTCTTCTCCCAGACCCCAAGACCCCTGTCTCTCAATGCTTAAAGTTGCTCAAGATTGCTTAAAATTGTTTAAAGATACTTAGGTTACTTAAATTAAATTAAATTATTATTAAAAAAAGACGAAAAACTAAATAAAGAGGGTCGGAGCAGTTGCGATGGCAGCCTGCCTCACTGGCGCCATCTTGGAATAATAATAATAATGTAAACATCTTTGGCTGTTGATGAAGAATCATTTTGTAGGAAATGTTATCTGTGTATAAGTACAAAGAAGAATACTGTCTTCAATATCAGATTTAGGCTAGAGGCCCAGGCAGTGCCAACCAATCCCTCTTTAATATTTTGTTGTTAATTTAGGCTTCATGCTATAATTGGAAGTATGAGAAATATGAAAGAAGAGGAACACAATGTCAAACGCATTTTAATATGCTTGAATAATACCTACTCCTTTGCCATGTGAATTATTGAGTTTTCACGTAACCATAAGTTAGAATTTTCTTAATGATGATTTGAATAAATTATAATAGCCTATTTTATATATATAACATCAAGCCTTAATGAGCACTATGATACTTTTTGCATTGGACAACAATTAAGAATGTTATGGCATAACACTGTATGTGCATTGGTGATTTTATTCTCCCTTTTCATCTTTGAGAAAAATCCAATCATAATTTCTCTGTCCCCTTCCACTTAGAAAGAGGAAAAAAGATTAATGGCATTTTTTGATACAAGGCAAATGCCATTCATATTTTCAAAGAACAGGAATTGCTTAACTAGTAAAATTTCAGAAGTAGAGATGTACAAAACATTTTGATTCATAATCTCTGAAAGCAATTTCAGAGTTTGACTACAGTATAGATATCCGGTCCTCATAGAAAGTATTGTGGTATTGATCCTACTATATTGGAGGTGTTTCAGACTTAGGGCAACCTGTTTTGGATTCAGAAAGGAGCAGTTTTGAGCAGACAATATTTCCAGTAAGGTCAGAATACTATCTAGAAAGAACACTATCTCTTTCAAACTAAAAGTGGGCATTTTGAGTTAAAACATTTCACATTCAAACTGTTTTGCACACTTCTAACCAGAAGTTTAGTATTGGTGGTTAAGTTTAACTCTTGTTCTTCAATAAGACAATTTGAAAAGTAAACATCTATATTACTTTCTTTAAATATGCAGATCCTCATTGAATTCTGTGCTGGCGGTGCAGTTGATGCAGTAATGTTGGGTAAGTACAACAGCATTCAGAATGTTGGGAAAATAGATAATTTCGTTGATAGTTTCTGTTATTTTTATACTATTATATTATTTTAGATTATATTAGACATTAATGCCTAGCCTTTTTTGTTTACAGAGATAGAATACATATAAGCGCACTATTTTAGACTTCAATGATTTTAAGTAATATTTTTAATTTTAAAACCTATGTGTGATGGCAGTGGGAAAGATCTTGGATAGTTGAAGAAATGCTGCCTAGGAAACAGATAAGACACAATAGAGTCTGCATTGGTTAGTGGTCAGGGCAAGAGGTTCAGAAGGGACTCTCCCTAATTTCTCAGGATGGTAGGAGAATTGTATTTGCAAGATTTTGTTAATGTAGCTTTACAGTAAAATAAAATTGGCTTATTTGATCATATTTCCTGCTTGGTCTACCTCGTAAAGCTTGGCACTATATAATTTTTATGTGGAAATTATATAATTTACTTTGGATCTTTTAATCTGGCAACATACTTCCCCCAACCCCTGCATATTTTACTTTAATTATCAAGATTTTTGACAAAATATTTAGATGCAAGAGTATGCTTTCCTTGTAGAACTGGAAAGACCGCTGACAGAGCCACAGATCAGAGTAGTTTGCAGGCAGTCTCTTGAGGCACTGCATTATCTACATGAAAACAAGATCATTCACCGAGATCTGAAAGCTGGCAATATTCTTTTCACTTTGGATGGCGATATTAAACTAGGTGAGTATTCTATTTCTTAAAGTAGGAGAGTTACATTGTTTTAATACCAGTGTAGTATCAGTAATAGTTTCTCAATAAATTTAGATAGTATTTCTAGGTCCTAGGACAGACATGTGCAAACTACGGCCCAGGGGCAACATCCGTCCCGTTGGGCTTTTTAATCCGGCCCGCCGAACTAGTTACTAGCAGGAACCCTCACAGATCCAAGTTAACTGACCAAC
>JAEANM010001198.1:0-26398 GCA_017656035.1 Myanophis thanlyinensis
AGGAAAGTAAAGGAAAGGAAAGGAAAGGAAAGGAAAGGCTGTTTATGAATAAAGAGAAGAGGAAAAAATAGATCTGAAAAAAGATAGCCTTAGGGAATTTATGATTGCAAAAGTTGAATTACGAGTTAAAAGGCTAAAATATATAGCAGAACTGGTCCTACGAAAGTAAGTATTTCTTAGGTTGGTGACATTTGAATGTCTTACTCCAATGAATAGCAATAAAGGAAAAATCAGACTAAAACTCATTCATTGCTAGCAATATTTTTCCACTTTTTAAATCATAGCATGGCCATACAATGAAACCATCATAATAATTGTGTAGCTGATGTCCATCTATAGGGTTGCTATATTTTTAGATTTTTTCCCCCTGGAAATTTCCAAAAACAAATTGTAGATTGTAGACCATGGAAGAATGTATTCTCTTCCTGAACATCTTCCTAAGGACTGCACATCCAACAAAGAATAAATCCCATTATTAATTGTTATATGTATAATTATTCATAAATTATAATTATAATTAATAAAATTAATTTGATTAATATAATTTATTAATTAATAGAAATTAGAACATAATCCTTGCATGATCCTCTAAATGACCATTCAAAAGTAAATTCCACTGAGTGATATGGTATGTACTTGTAGTAAGTGTGCATGCAATTGCAGTCCTTATAGGCTGCGATTTTATATAGATTTACCTTGGGATAATACATCTTGTATTCTATGTAGTTTTAAATTATTATACATAGGAATGCATTGTTAGCTAACTCAGAAATAAAGATTATTTTAGAAAGCTTCTTTTATGACAGGCTATACCAACATCTGACTTGTGGATTACATTAAGTGTAATCTTCTCTAATTAAATTATAAATCCTATTTGAAGACATGGGAACTGACTTGTTGCTATTCTTAGCTACTATTGACTGTGTTTGTGACCTACTTTTGCTTTGGGTAGGATTTCTATGATCAGCAGGCCATGCATATTTTTAATTATCAAAACTGTAAATAAAACAAAAACAAATACACTCCATTTAAATTCCAGATATTGGCTAATTGCACAATGGAATTACACAATGAAATTATACATCTTGGAATTTTAAAGATGCTAACTATATTTTTGAAAGGATGTAAAACATTAATTGTATTTATATGTGCAGACTTCCAAAATATTTACTGCAGCTATCACAATCAAAACATGAGTTACGTCTCAATAGGAACAGTTTGCAATACTAGTTTTTAGACCCTGAGCATGAACTAGGATCTATTCAAATACAATATACAGTACAGAGACTCCAGTACATATTTTTTCATCACTGGAGGGGGTGGAAAGGCTGTATACAGATATTGTTATTATTTTTATGATTCTCCAGTTCATGCATCAGAAATGTTATTCTGTTGTGTCTGTGTCCATGTTTTCTCTTCCCTGCTTAAATGTTTGCTTTAATAGAACACTTGAGATTTATCAAAATCATAGTTTGCACCATATTGTGGCCAGGATATTGTGGTGAGAACATTTTTTTTCCAGATAAGAGCAAACTCAGATCAAGCTGGGGTTCACAATTCTCATTAGGTTTGTTCAATCCAGTTTGACACGTTTGTTGCAATCAAATGAATAACAGTGAGATGAGGGAAGGGAGGAGAAAGGAAACATGAGAAGCATGCGCAAAATGCTTCCTGCTGATGCTACAAACCAGTCAGCACAGAGTCTGGTTCCCTCTTATTGCATATGTTAGCTCTTAGCTTCCATTTTGAAATGATTATGTGGATTATGATTTGGCTAAAATAGTGGCATAGGGGAGTGAAGGGTCTTATCAGATTCATTCCTGCATGCCACCCTCTGTCTCTTAACCAGAGATCCTACAGATAGCAGGAATAACCTGGACTTTAAAAGCTGCATTGTTTGCATTGATTCATCCATCCCAACCTGATGTATTCCAGGTGCTAAAAGTGTCATTCAATAAGGAGAAAGGGTACATGTTGAGAAAGTGTATAAGTGTGGACACTGCATACAAATATTGTTACGATATGTTCTGGGGTTAGTTATGGTTAGGTTTTACTAGCAGTTCTCTAGGTGGGTTAAAAAAATGCAATGCCTCCTTCACAAAAAAGGATTCGTGAAGCCCTAACTAGAAGAAAGTTTTATATTAGATTGGACAGCTGAAGCAACACCAGCAGCATATGTGACTTTTATGCACTGGAATGTTAGAGTCATTTTGTTTTCATGACCTATTTGTTGATAGCTATCCTTAAGATGTAGCTATCCAGCCCAATATGCCTGAGGATATGTATATATTAAGCATATGTACTTACTCTTCATTTAGAAGAATGATATACATTTTTAAATGATCGACCACCGTGATTAGCACACGTAAAGTTTCTCAATAGATAAGGTGTATTGGCCCAGGCCATCTGTGTTTCTAAGTCTGATTTGTTGCTGATGATGAGAAACTTTACAAGATTTACTGGTAAGTTAAGAAAAAAAAATACTTTAAGGCCCACTAGAAGTAAAAGAATATTGGAAATTGTTCTTTGTATTATTCACCTGATATTTTACTAGAAATAAATATGTATTTGTAGAATTTCTAAACATTTCATAAGCTAGGTAGGAAAATGTAAAGGACTGGTGAGAAACACATTAATAAAATCAAAGATGAGATAATGAAAGCAATGTTGTTATTATAGCATTATTTGGAATTACATTCCCAAAATCTAGAATTCTGTTGAATAACACTTCTATAGAGAACTACGCCTCTATAGAATAGTCAGTTACTTCCATATTATTACATACAATTGTTACCAATGGTGTCTCATATCTTGCATTTTACTGATTATATTTGTTCAGGCAAGCGTCATTTTACTTGGCTGCAAAAAAAAATCTTTTATAAATTGGTTTTGAAAAGGCTGTACCTTGCATTTACAATGATTGTGTAATGCAAAATACAATGGCCTTGTTTTTATATAAATCACTGCAATTTAAGGAGATATATCTTCTATTTCACTGCAGAATAATCTAGAGGTTTACGATTTCTTATGTTTGTACCCAAACATATCCAATCTGATACTTGCCACATTACAAAACCAGCAACATTCCCACACTAAGATTTTTTTTTTTTTTAAGAGCAAAGGTTGCATCATTTAAGAATAGCACTCAAAAAAATCTTTGGCTTACCTTGTTTGCAATGGTATCTACCACAAAAACATTGCACGGTTATGAGAATTGAAAGAGTTTCTGAAAGGAAGTCCAACATGACCGCAGAGGAATGCCTTATCTCAAGAACAGTGAACACTTACCAAAGCTCAGTTGTAAGGAGATTTTTTTTTAATCCTTCAATTTAATGTGGGACAGCTTTGTTTTCAGAATGTAAGCCCCATCGCATGAAGGGAAAAGTCTGCACTTAATAGTCCTTGCAAGAAATGTATCAATTGATCTGAATGTCTGAAATGGTCAGAGTTCTTAAGTCCATAGCAAAACCAAGCAGACATTACAAGTAATTGGGATAGCAGCTTAAGGTTTTAACTAAATTCATGGAAATACTTGCTGCTGCTGTCGATATTTCAATAATGTATAAATGTTAGGATGTACTTACAGAATACAGAATAATAGTTGGAAGGGACCTTGGAGGTCTTCTAGTCCAACCCTCTGCTCAAGGAGGAGACCCTATACTAGGGGTGTCAGACTCAATTTCATTGAGGACCTCATCAGTATTATGGTTCCCCTCAACAGGCAGCTTACATGTAAGACTATGATGACACGGCGCCAAGTGGGCATGGCTTGGTGGGTGTGGCTTGGTGGGCGTGGCCATCTTGACACTGCTCACTGGGCGTGGCTGACTTGGGAGAGCTGGGTCAGGATGGAACAAGTTGCACCAGGTAAATGGATGTGGGGACAACTCAGTGCCCCATGCTTCCCCAAACTGCTGCCAGCCAAGCACATGTACATACACACACTGCATTTCAAGTTTGGGTACTTTTAGCCACAGAGGAAGCAGAGGGCCTTCTCCCCAAGCCTAGGCATGACTGCTAGCTCAGATGTGAATAAAAGTCTCCAAGCTTGGTATGGTGTCTGTGTGTGTGCGTGCATACAGCACATCAAAGGAAATGTTCTTCTCCCAATCCCAGACATCATTGGCATTACCCTGTCTGGTGTCTCTTCCTGGCAAAGCAGGAGGCAGAGGATGCTGCTCCTGCATGTGGAAGTGTGGAGGAGAAAGCTTGCAGGAAGTAGTTTTCTAAATTCACCCAACACTCTGAATCACTTTTATAGCACTGCTTGCTAAAATATTACAAGCTTGTTATTGGCAAAATTATTGTGATTTATAGCCACATTTTCACAGTATTTTCCTTCTGAACAAATAATCGCACACCTGCTTCCACAATGACATAGGGCTATTTTTCCCTTTTGAAAATGCTAGCAAAAAGTTTCCAAAGAAAATTATTAATTGCAGCTGATGCGATAATTTTTAAAAACTCTGATACTGTACATCTCTGTATTTACAATAACTTGTTTCCTTGGGCAATGAAAAAGACCAGCTGAACACTGGGCTCTCCTCTGTATCATTGGATAGTTGGGGCATTTTATATAGAAAACTAGTCACTTTTTTTTTCAAAGATGCATACTATGCCCTTTAAGCTGAGCAAAGTGCTTGCGTCGAAGCTGAATCAATTGTCTTTACTTTAGGCAATTGTTCCTGTTTCTTGTGGAAGTGGCTTAAAATCATTCTGAATGGCTCAGGAATGTTTCCCTCCCACATCATGAAACCCCTGATCCAGTGGTGGAATTCAATTTTTTTACTACCAGTTCTGTGGGCATGGCTTGGTGGGCATTGCTGGGGGCAGTCATGTAACTGGGTGGGCAGTTTCTGTAAGCAGAACTATAAAGATTAGGCTTGAAACAACACCAGAATGTTTTTTTTTCCTGCCTTCCTTACAGGATTAACCCTGTAAAGTAGAAAAAAACAAGTTTCTCCAAACTGCTTGGAAAATTTACTTAGCGAACCTACTAGAACCTGCTGAATTTCAACTCTGCCCTGAACCCCATTTCAGGGTCTTTCACTATAGCTACTGCCAGACTGCACTACTCGCAAGGGTGATGATGTGACAGTGTGGAAATATCGTCTCTAGTCAGGGTCTCAAGTACCAACAGATTGTCTTTGCCATCTTTGGAGACACAAATATTTCCATTCTTGGGATTCCCATGGGACACCAAAATTGCACCCTGGAGCACCAAGCCCTAGGGGGAAAAAACCCATACATGGGAATGGTTTCTGCCAGATCTGCAGCTTGCCAGCACTGGAAGGTTCATGTACTGTAGGGTGGCAGAGATAAGGACAGATGAAAAGAAGGGGCAGGCTTGGCACAGCCAGACTGCTGCTTTGCGGCAGAGTAGAAAGAGGCAACAAAAGGCATCTCTGGAGCCCGAAACTTTCTGTGGAGCCACTTTGTGCTGCTCCAACCAAACTGCAGGGAAATGGGTGGCAGCGCATGCTTGTGACAGATGGTACTCCTGGCACTGCTGCTCCTTGGCGAGGCGAAGTCAGGTGGGGTGAGGCTGGATGGGCGAGCCCAGGTGGGGGGTGGTGAGGCAGAGGGAGTCAGCCCTTCACTGTTTCCAGGGTGGCTCTACAGGCCAGATCTAACCACATCGCAGGCCAGATCTGGCCTGCAGGCCTTGAGTTTGAAATGTTTGCCCTATACCAGTGATGGTGAACCACGCCAAACCATCCCGCGAGCTTTCTGGCATGGCAAACCATCCCGCATGCCCCGCGCAGCCCCTCATTCCATTCTCACGCTCCAGCGCGCGCAGCCCCCACAGCCCGTTCTTGTGCTCTGTTGCACACTAGCCAGTTGGTTTTTGACACGCGGGAGTGCTGAAACCTGGAAGCGCATCCCAGCGCACATGCATCCTCTGAGAGTTGAATGTCCGGTTTCCGATATGCACATGCGCACCAGCCAGCTGTTCATCGCATGTGCATGCACACCATGCTAGGACGCTGCGCTTCCGGGTTTCAGTGCTCCTGCGCGGCAAAAGCCAGCTGGCTAGCACGTGATGGAGCGCAAGAACGGGCTGTAGGGGCTGCACACGAGGAGCGCAAGAATGGAGTGCAGAGCCAGCAGGGCTGCGCAAGGCTCACGGGACGGTTTGGCATGCCTTTCTGGCACGAAGGACGGCACCTGGTGATGTAAAAGGTTCGCCATCACTGCCCTATACCATTTCAGACAAGTGGCTGTCCTCTTCTTAAAAGCCTCCAGTGATGAAGTACCCACAATGTCTGAAGGCAAGAAGTCACTGATTGATTGTTGTCACTTTTATGAAATTTCTCTTTAGTTCTAGGTTGCTTCTCTCCTTGATTAGTTTCCATCCATTGTTTCTTGTCTTGCCTTCTGGTGCTTTGGTAAATAAGATTCCTTCTTCATTGTAGCAGCACCTTAGATATTGGAACGCTGCTATCATGTCACCCCTAGTCATTCTTTTCTCTAGACTAGCCATATCCAAGTCCTGCAACTATTCATGCTTTAGTCTCCAGGTCCCTAATCATCTTTCAAATTTCAAACCTCTACTAACGGTTCTGCCGAACTGGCTAGAATCGGCTGAATTTCACCTCTGATTCAGTTTTATATTCATTCAACCCCCTTAATTCTTAACCCTCTCCCTTGTTTTTGTTAGTTGTGAAGTTATGTCCAACCCATTGTGACTAAAATATCCGTTGTTTTACTACACCCAAATTCTTAAGGATCTCGTTCCCATGGTATTCAACTTAAGTTTCTCCTGACACAGCTTTCACTTCTCTGTAACAAACTGTGCAAAAGCACTCTCTGATCCATAGTGATTGCTTATTTTTATAAACATTCATTTATTTCAGCAAACCCCATACTATCTACTGCCTTTCTATTACTGCAGATCTTAAAATTTCCACATTTACCCATCTTTAGTCAAACATTTTACAAGGTATATAGTTTTTTTAGCCATATATATATGGTTGATTGATCTGTTAATACATAAAAGAACCAACTTGATCTGTTAATACATAAAGAACCAACAGGATATTGCATAACTTTGTCAAAATACTTTACTTCAGTCACTGGCCAGTATTACATATGGTACATATGGTAACATAAAACATATGAATAAAAGATAAATGAAACAAGAGTAAAAGAAGAACACAACCAGCATAGGTGAAACTTTGTCAATTCATTGTGAACATTAAGACTCTTAAACTACTTCAGAAAAGAACATCATACAAGAAACAGATAAACAGGAAAATGACACTTATTATTCCAGCTCCAAAGAGCTTGCTGCATTACTTTTCTCAGCCAAGTTGAGTATTAGTGTCAAATTATGCTTTCATATCCAGTACTTCCATTTGTGACTTGTAACTGTTTGTTTGGTGAACTGGAGAGCATTTAATTGTCCAGAGCAGACAAAAAACTAAATAAAAACACTTAGAGCGCTTCAAGCTTTGGTTTATTCTTAAATTAAGTATCTATATTTCATACTCTGCAGCCTTAAAAAACAATTTATTCTTGGATATGAACTGCTTTCATTGTTGCACTCTAACATAAGTAGGCTTCCATGAGAAATAATACAATTGAACAAATGAAGTAGATTATAAGGTTTCTTGAGTGCACTTCATATTAGCTGCTCATACATTTGGAATGTATTTAAATACTCTTGAGAAAAATGAAATAATAACAATAACAATAAAAAATTAACTTCAATAGTCTTCACAGCTTTTTTCATTCAATGTTTTAAAATGCCTGTGCAGATATTTATAAAAATAATTTCAATATGGCACAAAGATGAAATTCTCAAGAAAAAAAACTGTTCCAGAAACTGAGTGCCTTATACAAAATGAGCTTCCCTGTGTTCCAGTTCTTGTATCCGCTTTGGCCTTAATCTCTGATAAGTGGGCTTCAAATCTACAGTTTCTGGATTAGGTGTTTGGGGCAATTTGCCCTGGCTAGAGGAATCCAAACACCCATGATCTGGTATGTCATGGATTATTGCTACACAGCGGCTGAATGCAGAACTCTCATCATTTGGTTTGGCATTATTGTTGGATGATGGTTTATAAACTTCTCCTCTTGATTGAAAACATTTATTTTTCACAGTAACAACAGGAGTAGAGGCTGTGCAATGAGTTTCTCCTACAAGGTTTAAAGTTGAGATCGGTTTTGTATATGGCTTACAAAATATGGTGTTTACTGAAGGGTTAATAAGGTTGTAAGATGCATCTAAGGCACATGTATTTACAGATTCTTGTGTTAGACTTTCATGGATATTGGTCATAATCTTTGCTGTGTTTGATGTCATGTCATACTGTTTATATTGCTTGTCCCAAGTCTTTTTCTGAGTTTGTGGGTTTGTGCAAGAGATTGTAAAGTCAGCATTATCAGAAATGTCTGAAACATTTGACTGTGTCTCAGAAATGTCTTCAATAATAAGACCTTTATCAAACCTGCCTGGGTACAGATTTGCATTCTGGAAGTTTTGTTCATTTAACATACAAGAAGGAAACATTGGTACTATAGGTAAACTCACAGGTCGAAAAAATTGCTTTGACTTTTGAGAGCGCATCTGAACTTTGGGTATTTGACGTTTAGGTCTTATTATCTGATCCTTTTTATCACCATCCTCAGTTTCAACATCATGCTTCCCATTGTCTTGATCTGAAACTGGAGTCACTTTATTGTCTAGGAAGGAAAGAAATGTTTCGAGTGTCATCATAAAATATTAATCTTGAATATTAACTAGAAAAGATATACACTTCAGAGAATCATATTTCTTGTTTATGTCTCTTTTGACACTTTGTTATTTTATAACAATTATGCCTGAAAGACAGATCAGCCAACTCCAGAATCCCATTGTATTTCTTTATTTATTATGATTCACATTCCTCAACATAATTTAAGAAGGAAGGAACTCTCCTACAACTGGTTTGCAAGAAGCTACTATAATGGAATTTTATCCCTACGGTTTGTTTTTGTTAGTAGAATGAACACAAACATTTTATATTTGTTTTTTAACTTAAGCTTCTCTAACTTTGCATTCTTCAGATGGAATCACTTGTTGGGAATTTCAAGTGGTTGAATTCCTAACGTATCTGGATAGCTCTCATTAGTTGAAAGTCAGGCTAATTGCAGAATTAACATGGTAAAACAATTCAAATGAAATATTCTTACAACTAGACCCTACATAAAAATGTTCTCATAATTCAAATTTAGCACCATATTGGTTGGGAATAGCCTACAATAATTTACCATAAATATTAGAGAACTATAGTATTTAAATACTTTTGCCTATTTCATCATTATGAAAAACTGAATCTGATAATTAATCTGGCAAAAAATCAGATTATCTTTTAGAAAGGACAAGCAAGAGATAGCATTTAAAGACTTAGGGAACCCTCAGGCTCTGCCAGATATCATGTTTAAGCACTATCTAGCAGCATAAATTGTGCTGTTTGCACAGCCAATCCCTATTCCGCTAGAGGAACAAGGCCAGTGAATAGTACTGTCCTTACATATTGACTCTGGGGTAGATATGGAAAGCGATTTACCTGGCTTTCTCTTTTCTTTCATCAAGCATCACATGCCAATAGGAAACCAATAGCTTTCCTTAAAATGTTGTAGGGCAGGATAGAATTGGATGGTGATACTTGGAATGATGGATTTATACACCTATTAAGTTGTCCAACTAACAGAACACAAGTGCTAAGAGGGAGTAGGAGACATGGAGTGAAAAAAGAAGAAGCCCTCACAATGCTTTTATTTGATGTAACCTCTCTTCCACACTATGACTGTCAAGTGGGCTTTGAAGGAAGACTTAAATACATGTTTATAAATAGTCCAGATAAAAGAGGTGGAGAGAAGCATGAGGTGAAATGAAAAAATAGGCAGCAAATAAAACAATCAACTACTGTAATGCTGCAAGAAAATCTTAGCATTGGCTCTGAGTGCCCAAGAAGTATTTTGTAACCACTAACACTTGGAAATACTATGTATATATGTATCCCACCTTTTTATTTTTATTATTTTTATAAATAACCCAAGACAGAGAACATATATGTCTTTCTCTTCCTATTTTCTCCACAACAACCACCCTGTGAGGCTAGTTGGGCTGGGAGAGTGACAGGCCCAAGGTTTCCTATTTCATGGCTAAGATGGGACTAGAATTTATAGTATCCTGTTTTTTAGCCTCATGCCTGAACCAATTGTTGGTCCATGGCCATGGAGACTGCAAATAATATTTGCCTGCATGAAATAACAGTCATCAATATTGATGACTGTTATTTCATGCAGGCAAATATTATTTGCATCACCAAAGCGGTGGAAAAAAGTGGAAAAATAGGCCCCCCAACTTTGTAGTAGTCATCAAAGAATTCTCAGAAATGATAAAAAGTAATGAAAATGTGGCAAAGTCCCTTATTGGTGGCAGTAGTGGAAAACTACTAATTAAATCAATGGCAACACAGCTGGCAGATCTGACTGTCTTTTCCATCTGATATTAGCCTATTCATATTTTTTTAAACACAAGTGTAATGTTAAAGACTCCAAAGCCTGCATTCATAAGAAGCAATGCAAAACTGGACAAATGCAAAACAGACTTCTTAGGCTGATGCCTCAATAGAAGGAAGGTGTCTGGAATGTCCAGCAATCCAAGATGAAACTTCCATGTCAGTTCTCAGAAAACTAGAGTGGAGGGGATGTTCCTGCAGTAGTCTAAAGTGGTCAATAGATGCTGTACCGATCCCAACACCACATCATATCAGCAATTACACTGTTGTTGAAGAATGCCAGATTAGATCTATAGCAAAAGTTGTGTAAGGATAAGAGTAAAAAGCTTATAATGGTGGGAAAGGGAGAGGAAAAAATAGAAGAGGATAAATAACAGCAAGGTAAGATAAAGGTAAATGTAAAGGTTCCCCTTGCGCATACGTGCTAGTGGTTCCCGACTCTAGGGGGCAATGCTCATCTCTGTTTCTAAGCCGAAGAGCCAGCATTATCTGATGACGATTCTGTGGTCATATAACCGGGCATGACTAAACATCAAAGGCGCACAGAACACTGTTATCTTCCCACCGAGGTGGTCCCTATTTTTCTACTTGCATTTTTATATGCTTTTGAACTGCTAGGTTGTCAGAAGCTGGAACAAGTAATGGGAGCTCACTCTGTTTTGTGGTGCTAGGGATTCGAACCGTTGAAGTGCCATCCTTTCTGATTGATAAGCTCAGCTGAGCCATCGCATCTCCTAACAGAAAGGTAGATAGACTTAATTACAATGGTGATGGATGCCTCATTGGAAGATCTGAAGGACCAGGCTGTAGATAGATTATCTTGGAGGTCTTTCTATATAGTTGCCACATGGTTGAGTTGATTATGACTTAATGGCAGGTAATCAATCAAATTTGAGCTATTTTTATTTATGCACTGGATTTTGTTTTAGCAATACAGGTAATACTCGACTTATGACAATAGAACCCCAAATTTTTGTTGCTAAGTAAGACATTTTTAAGTGAGTTATGCCCATTTTATGACCTTTTTTGCCACAGTAGTTAAGTAAATCACTGAAATTGTTAAGGTAGTAACATGGTTGTTAAGTGAATCAGGCTTCCCCATTGACTTCGCATGTCAGGTCACAAAACGCGATCACATGACCCAAAGACACTGTAACTGTCATAACTGACTCAGTTGCCAAGCATTTGGATTTTGATCACATGACTTGACTTGTGAAAATTTTTCATAAGTTACTTTTCTCAGTGCCATTGTAACTGTGAACAGTCACTAAATGAATTATTTAAGTTAAGGATACCTGAACCTAATACGACACAAATGGGGAAAATGTAATTTTAAAGCTATTAGTAAAGTACATATTTGTATGGTTTTAAATTGCAGATTTGTCAAAAAATATTATCAACTGTAGCTACAGTATGCAAAATATAAGTTATAGACATACCACTTGAGAATTAATTATAATGCACTTTTACTTTAAAATATTCTTTAAGTGTTAACTCAAGTTTCAAGTGACCTTTTAATCTTTAAATATTTCCAATTACATTAACACCCTAAAAATTGACACTTTTTAAATCAATATCTGGCACCAATTTAATCTAAATAAACAATTGCTTTTGCTTTTAAACATAGAATAATTCAACAGTAACAGGAATAACTGTATAAAACTTCCAGAATTAATAAAACCAACCTGATTCTTTTATAGGAACCGTGTCATTTTCCAAAGCCACGACAGGAGTAGATTCTGAACGAGAATTTTGCTTGTCAAGACTGAGTTTTCTTTGACAAGTACAGGTAGATTCTAAGAAAGAAACCAACAATGCAACCATTTACTGTATATTTGCACAAAAAAAATCTAATCTACTGTGGAAGTCAACCATGGAGATTGTTAGAATCTGAATGGTAGAAAACAGGTTCAAACTGAAACACAGTAAGATTGAGCTACAGATATACATTGAGGTACCCCCTGTGTTGCCTCTGGAAGGAGTTACATTGCCCCTGAAGGAAGAGGTCCCCAAATTGGGTTCCTCCTGGATTTGCAGTTGCAATTGCATCAACAGGTAGACTATGGCCAGGGATGCTTTTGTCCAGCTTTGGCTGGTGTACCAATGGTGGCATTACTTTTGAGGGTTTTAAACTGGTTTTAAATTTTAAATTTTATAATTTTTCATATTTTAATTATCCACTCAGTTTAATTCTTTTCATTGGTTTTAATTGTTATTTATTCATTGTTTTCTTTTAGATGGTTGTACATGGCCCCGAGTCCCTTCTCGGGAGAAGGGCGGTTTATAAATCCAAATAAGTAAGTAAGTAAGTAAACAAACAATCAAATAAACAAATAAATAACTGCAGGTGAAATGACCTGATTACAGCGTGTTGATGGTCTCATCGCTACTCATCTAGACTAACACTAACCTTAACTTTAACTACATGGGACTACCATTGCTTTTCCTTAATGACTCTCTAGAATGGCCTTTCATATCCCAAATGGTTCCAAAATAATTCACCTTCCAGAAGGGCTAAAGATAGGAGTTTTTCCAGATGGTCTTTTGATATTGATTCCAGGTAGCAAGTTTAATCTAGTGGTTAAGGCATTAGATTAGAAGTCAGGAGATTGTGAGTTCTAATTCCACTTTAAGCATCAAAAGTCACTTGGGTGCCTTTGAGCCAATCTCTCTCTCTCAGCCCAACTCACCTCATAGAGTTGTTGTTGTAGAGAAAATAGAAGGGGAAGGAGTGTTAGATATGTTTGCCATCCTGAGTTATTGAAAACAATAATAAAGGTTTAACAATAAAATATGTCTATTTATTGTTACATTATCTTGTTGAACCATTGAAAATCAATTTATGATTGCAGTGGAATATAAATTTAATAAGATTATTTCAAGCCTAAAATATTTTAATACTATTTTTTTTTTACTTTCACTCGGGCCATCTATATTTATCCCTACAAATTAAGAGACAGTTCCGGCTCACTTGTGTATTCATTAGTAAAATGAAGACCCAGATTGTTGCAAGCATTATGTTGATTCTGTAAGCTACTTAGAGAGGGCTATAAAGCATTATGAAGCAGTATATAAGTCTAAATGCTATTGCTATCTATTGTAACATACAAACACTTACCTTTCACTAAAGAATCAGATTGGAAGGGGGAACGTTTGTTACCATCTGGTTCTTCAAAAGATATGCTTCTTTTAGTAGAATTCTTCTTCTTGACATTCTGTCAATAATAACAATAAGAGTTGAATATTTTTCTAAATGAAATACTACAAATATAATAGAATATTATAGATATTGTTCCACAACAGAAACTCACATCTTTCATACTCACAAAGAATCCTCCTTTCCTTTCTTGAGATGTTTGTTTACCTTTTACTGATAAAATACTTTTAGTACAAAAAGAATTTCCACCAGATTCAATTGCAGCTGATGAATGTTCTTGGGCAGTGTCGAAGATATTCTCATAGTGAATGATGAGAAATTCTATCATCCGGGCTTGATGTGGATAATCCACAAGTGAAGATAATGAGAGTGTGGCATCTTTCTCACGTGGTCTGACCAAAGTTGGACCAAATATAATGCCAAGATTGCGGGCAGACATTTTATTTTCATCAGATTGTCCACTAACTCTGCATAAAAGAACAGAAAATGCGTAAAAGTTTTGAATGTACCAACAAATATTTGTACAGATAAATATATATTTTAATTGCCAACTAACATTAATCAAAACTTGATGTCTCGATATCTGAGGGACTACCGATCGCCAATTGTTTCTGGCTTCCCAATATGTTTCAGGAGAGAAGTATGCCTTCTCTTCCACCACCATTTCCTGCCTCTTGGGTATAACAGCCCCTCTTCCCCTTACCCCCCCCCCCCCCGAAAACACCCCCAGACAGTGCCTTCTCTTCCTGGAATTCTGAAAATATCTCAACATCTAACTTTGGTCTCAAGTAAGGAGTTGTGACTGTTGTTATGATGGTTGATTCAGTCCAAGCTTTGTTGGTTATGTTTTTTTTTAAATGTTTTTATTGTTCTGGATTCTAAAAGTCACTCTGGGTTTTATAAGTTACCATTGGATACTTATAACAACTTTAAACAATAAAAAATTTGTATTAAACTTTATAACTGATGTTAATATAGTAAATATAACAAATAGAAAGGGATATTATTTTCATTACTACATACAATTCTAGAAAAATATATAGAAAAATCTAGTTGCTGGTTGACTCGGAATGCTCTTACCTGCATAGATGAGCTAATAGAAACTTCAGAGTGTTATGGTTTGCTGAAGGTAGCAATTTCAGTAGATCTTTACTTTTAAGTATGATCTTATTCAATACAATACAAACTTGCTGCTGTTTTTTTGATTTTAGTCTCATCTGTTTCATCTCAAGTTCCCCATTAATATTCTGGCTTTCTTTTGCAAGTCCAATGAATTCATTGTAAAATCGAGACAAAATCAAAGGTTCAGGGAGCTGAGGGAAAGAACACCAGAAATTCATGTGAAATTTTATCTTAACTTTATGTCCTTCTTTTCATTTGTCCAATCCTTTTCTGGGAAGTTTCTGAATTTTTTTCTGCATAATTAGCATATTGCAAGAAATTCATGTAGCATTGTTGATGGATTCCATTTCTTATAGCTTAGATTTTAATAACACTTCTATGTGTGTTTTTAAATTTTGCCTCGTTTTAATGACCAATTTTGTTTTATTTGTAAAAAGTTTCTAAAAATAAAACCTGATAGATGAGATAGTTATTAATCTGCTTTATTATAGAACAAGTGAACAATTACAATATCTTTGTAGGATTAGATATTTGTGAGTGGATTCATGCATTAAAGTCTATGACTTAAACTGTGGTTTGACAAACAATTATCTGTTTTTCAGAAGAAAAGTAAGTATTATACAAGTGAATTTAGCTACCATATGTGTTAATCTAAGTAAGAAGAAAAGGCAACTGAGAGCCAGCAATTCAAGAGCTAAAAAGACTGTTAATTTAAGGAAGGAGTATGAAATATCAAATATGAACACCAAAGAATTCCCCATTCAGACTCGTAGCCTGTGTTTGTATGATACATTTGAACCTATCAGCTGTTTACTAAAGTAAACATGTATCACAATGCACAATCATGACTTAATATTTCCCAGTTTTCATGAAAAAGAAGCTTTGCAACTGTTATGTTAAATACTGATGCTAATGTGCAATAAGACACTACTGCAAGCTGTATTAGACTTTAGGAAATGCTAGTAAGGGATTATGGAAATCCAAGATATATGAAAATTAATATAAGTAATCACTATTCACAAGATACACATCTTTTTTTCTCCTCACAACACAGCCAATTTTTTTGACTCAAAAATAAAACAAAGAGTAACTTTCACTGTTTTGGTGCAAGTGATGCATTTATTTTAAACCTTAACAACTGCACCACACAGAACAGCAAAAAATAGTAAGAGGCATAATATTTGAACATCAATGAAGTAGCTAAGAGATAAAGAGAAGAAATGGCATAATAGAATCTTGAACCGCAACAAAGGAGAATCAGGTTAGTCACTATAGGAATACACATGGAAATTACATATGTTTCACTAGAATGTAATAATGAAGCATTCAGATACTCAGTAATTTCAAAATGGACTTTTTATAGTATTTTAGTATTATACTCTCACCTTTATAAAGCTGCTATATTAATAAAATGGCAGTTCTTTTTTAAGAGTATGCTATCAGCTTTCGAACTGAGTTGAAAGCACTGGGAAGGTACCAGACAGGCGAGGCTTTTTATACAGAATCGACTCAGTCACATGATCACAGCTACCAATAACCCAGACATTGGAGTCTATGCTTCCCCCACAATGGAGAATAGGCTGTATTCTGTAGTCTCACAGGGTAGGTTTCATTTTTTTGAGCCAGCTATTTAAAGCATGATTAGAGATTTCTTTTTTGTACATCAAAAGCCAAGTGGATATAGTAAAAGCAAAATGTATTTGGGTTTTAGTTATTGTTCAAAAATTTGTTCTCTTTCATTTTCTTAATTTTCCCCATTTCTTCCAGCTAATTTCTCCTATCCACTTATTCTATGTTAATCATACTTAAAAGAACTAATTTTAATTAACCTGACAAAAATCAGCAACAATGAAAAATCAATAGCAATCTAATTTTAAGAACGATAATTTGATTGTTTTCTATCCTTCCAATTCAAGCAACAGAGGTAAATCTATAAATATACTACCTGGTTAAAAGGGTAAATCTCCCTGCAACCTCCTTAGTACTGGAATTTGCAAAAAACTCTACACAAGAAACATGTCCAACTTAATAAATCTCTCAATACACAAATAAAAATAAAGAAAATAATATTTATTTACCTGGCGAAGAAATAATTTAAGGACATTACTTATATCATGAGCATGGAATTCAGATAGCTCTACCAAATCTTTCCCATTTTCAAATGATTGACAAAGTTTTTCAACTCTGGATTTGACTCCATTCACACGGTATATCCCCTAAAATATGAAACAAATGTCATAATTGTAAAAACAAAATTTTAATAATTTTAAAAGAAAAGCATTTGAAAACCAGTATGAACCTTTTACCTTGACATTTAAGGCTCTGCTTTCAATTTCAGCGATACATTTTCTTATGATGAAAGGTATACCATCTTGACTATTTTTAGAAACCTGAGTAAATTCTACTCCAAACAAATGAAGTTTTCCATGAAGCTTTTTATGCCCACACTGAATAGCTAAAGTCACCAAACATTTTTTGTGACAGGAAAGTGAGCACTAAAAGAAGCAGAAAAAAATGAAATATTAAAATCAGGATATATATAGCATCTACTGTTCAGCTCATCATCTAATTTCATTTAACTTATTTAAAGCATTTAACTTCTTTCAACTAGTTCATGGTGATTTGGTACTACTTTAAAAGCTTTTGAATTGTTAACAGCTGCTTGAGTGTTGTATCAGCAAAATGGCAGGCTATAAATTCAAAAAATAAATGTATCCACTGTATATGCAATAGTATATGCAGCCAGATCCAAAGTTGCTCTTAAATAGGAGGCATAATGAATATTTCAGCAACAAACCTTTCTGCCAAGTCTAATAAATAACTGGAAAAGGAGAAACATTTATATTATCTTGGCAAATATACTGCCAAGCTGGTAAGATAAATTGACACTCTCTGGCACTTAAAGTGCCCCATAGTAGCTTCACATCTGCAATGGACCTCAGTCATGAAAACCATAGGGTATGAAATTATATGATGTTGCCCACAAGTTATTATAAGAAAGCCAAAAGGTGTTTGGATTTCCAACCTCTTCACATTCTGCTCCATTGAATACCACCAGACCATCACATTCCCTGCATTTGGATGGAGACCTCAGCTTCCGAAGTTTATGTGTTTGTGCTGCCTTAGATTGGAGAGTGTTTCGAAAAGGTCCAGGAGTATTGGCAATTTCAGCTGCTAGATCATTTAAACCTTAGAATAAAAAGATCTATTGTTACTCTTCAGGGTGCAAGGAATACACACTAATATTTTCAGTTATTTATCCTATGAAATGATATCCTAATAATGATGCATATAATGTGTTCAGTGAAGTAAATCTATGTATACCTACCTATCTATGTATGAGATACTAATACTAAACAATTCTGTTTAAGATGGTTGTCTCGTTTTATCATAGGATGGGCTGGAAAATTGCTCACAATTTTATATTACTACTTTTGAAAAAGTTAAATCAAATCATACATTTCTATACATTCATTGAATCATTATTTATTGGTTTTGAAATATCCACTAGCATTATCATCCAAACCAAAAGAACCCATCAATGGGTTAGGTTAAATAATCCTTGTTTATTTAATTCCAGCTTCCATCAAATATGTTTAGCAGATGTATTACCATTTTAAGCAGAATAACTAAGTTTAATTTTTGCAGAATTCTTGTACTTACTGAAATTTGCTTTCAGCTCAATAAATATATTTGTTGGCTTAGAAGACATAAACATGTCCACTATCTACCCTTCTGTTTCTAACAAAGTTTAAGAATAAAAAAATGGGACTGCAAAGTGTACTTAGAACAAAAGGTGAATTCAGTTTAGAATTATATTACCACAGGTGGAAGGTGAACGTTCCTCTCTCTCATCAAGATCATCTGCAGATGATATGGTCCCAACAGATGCTGTACGAGGACGTCTTTTAAAGTCACCTACTAAACAGCCAAGAAATTGACAATTTAAGCCCTTCTATTGCATTTGTTTTGCTTCATTAAATCACAATAATAATACTAGCGTTGAAGAATAATATCTGTACCTGGGCTAGCTGATGGAGAATCCACAGATCGTGATTCACTGCTTCCTCCTGCACTTTCAGAATCACTGCACATTCCCCCACTTTGATTATCAACTGACCAGGCTCTAAAAGGTGGTGGGCCTGGCACAGCTTTAAAGGAGAAGGAGAAATAGGTTTAATGACTTCAAGTTCTTCACATATAAAACAAATTTTATCCTGCTTCTCACAACTTACATATAAAATTTAAAAATAAAAACTGGAGTTACCCTTCATTGTACTACAGTAAGAATTATACATTCGTTGAGTCTGTACAAGCCACTGTTTTGGTTGTGCATGCTCTGTAAGTGGCAGTTTTGCTGTATTCATCCAATAGGATAGCCTGAATCATAACTATGGCAGAACAAAGTAGTCCAAGAAGCATTTGAATGCAAAACCAGAGCAGTAAATCAGAAATTTAGTTGTATAAATTTTGCTCACAGGAAAGTTGACATTAATTGACATCAAGTCCAACATCTACATTCAGGTAGACCCCAATTACATACCTGCTGTACACCCATAAAAAGGCCTTGAAAATATTAATTTTGAACAATTAATCATTAGAAGAAAACAGCCTCTACGTTATAGTGACACATTTATTCTCAATAACAAATTGAAATGGATAAATATTAAATATATATTTAATACTTATTATATTTAAAAATATACCATATATTATTAACTGTCACATATTTCAACATTTTTCTACATTTACTGTTTTATCTTTCTTTCATTTCTTTGGAGATGAATGATATTGTCCAGTTTCTATTCGTTTTTCACTCTGGTTTCCTGATATATTAATATTAATTGAAAAGTTTAAAATTCTCACTTCCCAAAATTAAACTATGAGTTTTAATTATGTTTTATTTCCATTGCTATATTGACTTATCTAAAGATATTTTATTGAAGGCAATAAAAATAAAAATAATAAATTATAATGTTGGCAGTGGCCAGATCATAATATGTTAAAATTATTTAACTACATAAATGATCAATTGAAGTATTACCAGAGACATCTGTATTGCTCAAAGATCTTTTGTCTCCAATATTTTGAGAGCAAAGATAGGTTGGGCTTGTAGTATCGTCTAGTAACTGAACAGGATAATCTCCTGAGCACTGAGCACTTCCTTGGGATGCAGAAACATTGTTTGACTGTTCAATGAAAACTCTGTGAAAGGGAACAAACCATTATTTTGAATTGCATTGTTTTCCCAATTTACCACAATAAATCAACATTTTACACTTCTCTTCAAGATTTTAAATGCTTATAGAGCCATAACCATAAATACTGAATTTTTCCTTGATGACTTAGCAACCTGGCAAGCAGAGGCTCAATCCACAGATTATAAAACTAATTTAACAACAAACTCTGCTCAATGTCTCAGGACCATTAGCTTCAAACTAATCCTAAAATAGTCTCTGGCATCTCAGCTAAATTTATCTAAACAACTTCCAACTTGGAGTGATGCCATCGTAATGGCTAGCAGGCACTATTTCAGCCGGGCATTCTCCAATAGGTTCTAGGTAACTTTAAAGTTTAAACAATCCTGCTGGGCAGCTATTTACAGAAGAGTAACCTATTTACTGAGGTGTTACATGCAGGCCTCCCCCAAATTTGTACTCCTGAGGGAGCACTCCACTATGCTCTCTGCCTTTTAATTTCCTGACATTTCGTCTCCAAAATCAAACCACTCATATGATTCATATGATTTAACATATCTTGATGACATACACCCAGCTTCCCTTAGGTTGCTGAATCATATGCAAAGATCAGAATAAAGTAAACAGAAAAACAATCCTCCAAGCTTTAATGAACTCTGGGTAAAAAACGTTTATCAATGAAAATATGAGGTAGATTGGTGGTTTTAAAATTAGATAGACAAATAGATATAGACAGACAGACGAATAAAAGGTTTAAAATAAAAATGCAATGTAAGCCAACTATGTGCCCCTGTTTAGAATGTTGGGTTTTCTCCAAAATCCTATCATTCTATATAATAATAGACACTTTAATCCACCTGTTTTATGTTTCTCTGACATTCAAAGTTCAATATTTTCTGACTGAAATAAGCATGCTAAATCTTCCATTACTTCTTTTGTTTTTAAAATGGTTATGATTTTGAAATATTTGGCAAATACTGGCTCTGTATTTAACACTGATGAGAATTATGAACTTATCTCCCTGTGCGCAGCTGAGAAAGAAGTGGTAATTGTCTGAGAAGTTTGGTCATGGACAAGAGGGAAATGAAGACTCCTCTAACAGCAAAAAATAGACAAACATGATTTAAAATAACTACAATAAATAGAACTGTAAAGAATCCTTCAAGAAATCATGACCAAGAAATCCAAATATTTCCAGTCTTTTACATAAATGATTTATATAACAACTATTTCCCTACAACATTATAGAATCAATAATTAAGACTTATTCTTCAATGATAGTAATTAAATATGGGAAAGAAGACTCAGATATACTGGTAAACCTAACCAAATGCACAATTTCGCTAAATTCAAAACATTAACTAAAATAAGAATGCTTGCTTTTAAGCTCCATTTCAATTTGTTTTCCCACCATTTAATAGGCATCCAACCAGTAATCCAATAATTCAAGCTTTTATTTCTTTATCTACATTTTATTTCTTTAGCTGAACTATTGGTTCATATTTACTGCCAATACAGAAGAATATATCTAATATCTCACCCTCCAGACTCAGTAGGAATATCATATTTTGGCAAATTCTTCACATATTCAAATAACCTTTTCCCGGGATCATAGAGTTTGGCACTCTCACAGAGGTACTGATAATTGACTGGTAGGGAGACAACTTGGGCATGCTGCATCTGGAACAGGTTAACTGTTGCCTACATGGAAGATAAAGTTTTTCAAGACGTCACAATACTTTTCAGAAACAGCAAAATACAAAGAAACTACAAAATGTTAGATATATGCATTTTAATTAAAATAAAACCCAAACTCTACAAATAGTCCTAAGCCTAAATTTTATTTACAAATAACTTATTATAAAACAAAGCAGCTTTAAACTAAAGTTTAAACCGCACCTGCATTTTTCACACACTTATTTATTTAGAAAATTTATATAGCCACCTACTCACTCACAGGGACTCTAGATCAGAGTTCCCCAACGTTTCTGGGTTGGTGGCCCAGAGTAGGGGGAGGAGAACAGAGGTTTTGTGAGAGGGGCAAGCACACTCACTGGTCAGCTACTTATGCGGTCTGGTGGCCAAAAGCCTCAGCACAACAGTGGGCCATGACCCACAGGTTGGGGACCCCTGCTCTAGGTGGCTTGCAAACAATAAAAACACAGTATAGAAATAAAAATAAAACATATCAATTACACCTAACCACCCACTAGTTGATCTTCAAATTCTCAACAATGTTTTAAAGAAAAGATAAACATGAGACCCTTTGCTTAATATCAGGGTATACAAAAAAACAACAAAAAAGCAAACATTGGCACTCTCACCAAATGTTATGACAGAAGCTACATTGTTACACAAAGAGGTAAATATGGCAAAGATAATCAGATATAATCAGATAGGAAATGAAGCTCTGGAACTGGGAGCTTTTTTTCATTTGCAGAGTTTTCTCTAAAGCAGAACAAAAATATAGCTTACCAACATCCATTTTTCAGCATTCAGAGCCCCCACAGATTTAGTGGGGCTCTCAACTTACCATGAAAAGCATAGCATGCTTTTTAGCTAATGAAAGTTGTACAACTTCTCTTCAGTCAGGTTTTGCAAGTTTTATTTTAACTCAGGTGTGTCCAATCTTTTGGCTTGCCTGGCTGCACTGAGTGAAGAGGAACTGTCTTGGGCCGCATATAAAATATATAATATAATCAATGTATGCAATTAACATATTTCCTTTATTATTTATATTTTTTATTACAATCTTGTGCGGCCACATAATTAGCTGTCAGGGTTGTGGGTTGGACATACCTGCTTTAACTGAATTAAATGTGAATTTAATTGTTTTATGAGAGTCTGTTTTTGTTGCTTGTTATCTGGAGTTCAACATACAGAACAACAACCATAAATCATAGCTTCCTGCCACTTTCCTTTTTCATATATTCCCCATTCAAATACTAGGAGGAGATACGAAGTATCTCACTTTAAAATTTTAGCTGTGAGAGCAGTGGTTAGAATGAAGTCTTGTAATGTAATGAAAGCTAACTGTAGGCTAACTCAGCTCACTGGCAGCAGCTCGATTCTGACCAGCTGAAGTCAAGATTGGTTTAGCTTCCCATCCTTTCAAGGTCGGTAAAATGAGGACACAGACTGCTGGGGGCAATATGCTGACTCTGTAAACCACTTAAGAGAGGGTTGCAAAGCACTATGGAATGGCATGTAAGTCTAAGTGCTACTGTTATTTTAACTACATACCACTTTCTGTATCAGAAAACTATCTGGGATAACACAATTATTGTTTTATGCTAATAGGTTTCATGATAATTAAAATAAGGAAAATAATAAGGATAGTGTGAAATCATTTTTACATGAAAATCATTTTCACACTATAGCAAAATATTTAATGTTGCCATTTTAAAATTCACTGAAGGTTTTCAGATTTAAGATACATTAAGTTATATATTCTTACAGCTTTCAGTGTGAGATCACATTGATAAATTTGTTCCCGTAGCTGTGTTATAATGACACTTTTGAAATTTTCTAGATCATTTCTCTTTTCTTCAACTTCAGCCTCGCTGGCTTTGAAATGTTCATTGGCTTCTATGGCCTATAACAAATGAAGGATAAAGAAATAAGTACTGATAGAAAAAACAATCCAGTTAACTTTAATACCCTTCCATAAATAACCCATAATAAAAAGTCATATGATTCAAATAATAGATAAAAGCTAATTTCTGCATATTTGTCAAATAGTGTCATGTTTAAAATAAATACTTTACTTTTTCAAAAGCTTCTTCTTCCAGTTTACGTTTCTTTTCTATTTTGCTAAAGCCCCAACTGGAGCTAATATAGTCTTCCTCAGCACGAAGAGTGGTTGATTTTGCCTTCTCATGCTCGTCTTGCCGTTGAAGATATAATTGTTTTGCTTTTCTTACATTGGATTCCAGTTCTAGCTGTATATTCCAAAGAAAAATATATTTTATACTAAGAAGTACACCTTGTGGTGGAATATTAATATATTAAATCAATATGATTTTTTAATTTCAAAGCATGTTTCTATTTATTAAAACAATTATTATGATAAAATAATCTATGATCCTTATATCATTAAGGGAAAAAGAGACGTGTAGGCAATTGCTTATAGGTAATCCTCAATTATACAACCGTATCACAGGATTATATCCAATTTTTCAACCTTTATTGGTCCTTAAGTATATCAGTGCAATTATTTTTTTACAAACTTTATTAAGTATACAGATTATTAAAAACAATCATACAATATTTAAAAACAATAATAAATATACATTTTAACCTGTTAACTATTCACAGTCCTTATACCCGATGGTACATATATTATCTATTTCAACAAATACTTATCAACTCTAATCAATTAATTAATTCTATCAACTTTTCTTAAATTAAATTCTACATCTCTCTTATTTATTTGAATCTTTAGTTGTTATATATCCATAAATACAGTTTATCCCAGACTATATAGTAATCTGAAGTTTCTCCCTCTCTTAATTCCAGGGTATCAATGCAATTATTAGTGGAGACATCACTTGACCAAGACTAGCAATGTTTCTTGCTTCCTCACTGATTATACTTGTTGGAAGGCAGCTAGGAAGGTTGAAAAAGGTGATCTTACAACAGCAGGACACTGCAGCCATTGTAAATGCACAACAGTTGCCAAGTAAGCAAATCACAATCACATGTGAATGGGGACTCTACATGAGAGTCTTTTTTATATAATGTCACGATTTAAGCTCAGAAGGAAATTCAGAAATCCAAATGAGTAAACAAGGTGTATAATAAAGAATGATACTCACCATTTTTTTCTGTTCTCGTTGCCAAAGTTCTTTTATTTCTTTTCTTTGTCTATCCAATTCATTTTTTCTCACAAGCAGTGGCTAAATAAGAAAAATGAACTGAGTAAAAAAGTATCAGTTATGTGTTAGCAGTTCACATTAACAGTGAATTATTAATATAATACTTCTTACAGAAGAATTTTTATTTACCTGTAAAAATTTATTAGTTTGAAGACCTATTGCTGTCTGCTGCCAAAGCAGACTGTTCTCTATTTCATTTTGAAATGCATTTATGAATATTGATTGGAATGGCATGTAGTCCTAAAAGCAAAAACACATAATGTAATGCTAGTATTTTTTCAAAATAGTGTTAAGATTTAGATTTCCAATTATAAAAATGAAAAGTTGTTTAAACAGCTTTAATGCCAAATTAAACTGCTACATAACACTTATTTAAAGTAATTTTGCAATGTTTATTTTAGAAAAAAAAGTGTTTAAATGACTGTTTAATTATCTGCACCTTTAAACATCTGTTTAAATACAAGTTAACTTGTAACTCAGTTAATGTTGAATATCAAAATAGTAATGATTTACATAATACATTTAATATTCTTTTTAATCAAATACATACCTGAGTTATAATAATAGTCCTAGTGGTTTCTGCTACTTTTGCCAGGTTTTTAGCATACTCCATTTCTGTAGAAAGAAGCACTAGATATAGTAAAAAAAATGACTTTTCTTAGATACTATTTTATTACAATCTTCCAGGCAAAGGAACCAGCCTTTGTTTTATTCATTTTAACAAACAAGTATTAATTTAGAAGTCACACTACTGGCAACGGGCAGCACAATTCTGACAATATAAAACTTCTATGCTTGACTGACTCTGAATGACTGCAGGTGCCACAAAAAGGTACTCACCCAAACTAATCTTTTTCTCTACAAATGTAACAATATCCTTTGCATATTTTGACCATGCTTTAGCATAGGCTAGAGCAGATTTGATTCCATTATCGTTTTTTAGGAGAGCATTATCAATTTCTTCAGCATTAGGGTGCTCTAAAAATAAAGCATCAAATACAAAACAACACATTTTAGACATCAGCTAATTCTGAACATTAAATCAATTGTAATCTTTTTAAATCTAGTTGACAACTAAATGAATCTGTCAGAGGTTATAGAACACATTAAAAGTTCACAAAATTATATCTTAGCAAACTATGGAATTTTTGCAATGGCATAACAGGAGAAAAATAACAAGAGCAGCTTAGGTTCATTCTGATAGTAACGTAAACAATTTTTAAGATGAGACATAATAATAATAATCAATTGCAAAAGGCAGCTTTACTTGAAACAGCTTGCATCCTACGATGATAGCTTTAATGCTATCAAACAACAATATTTGCCTATTCAAGGTCCTTGGAAAGGATTCAATAGGTGGATAAAAATGCCAAAGCTAGTCTAAACTTCTGACTGCAATCAACCCTAATAATATATTCAACTGTGGATTTATGATTGTTAAAACATTTAAAAACAAGAAACAATACAAAAAATCCAAAAACAGCACAAGAAAAAATAGCAATAGTGAAGAAAATAAATCGGTGTGTGTGTGTG
>JAEANM010001199.1:0-29191 GCA_017656035.1 Myanophis thanlyinensis
CAAAGGAGCCCATGCTGGCAAGCCAAGCAAGGAGCTGCAGGCAGCAGCAAGGGGACCAGCTGTGGAGAGGCAGCTAGCGGACTGGCCAGCCTGCCTGCCAGCCTTCCTCTTCGCTCCACCTCGTTGGTCCCGCCCCGGATTGCCAGCAGCAGATGGTGAGAGGCACAGCAGGCAGGACTTGGTGGTCCTGTCTGTTCCCAAGGGGGAAAGGGGAGAGGAAGGAAAGAAAGAAAAAGATAAAACTGGAGGACTGGAGATGAGGGAGGGAGAGAACCAAGACCAGAGCTGGGATGCCAAAGGAAATAAAACAGAAGACATGGGGGGCGGAGTGGCCCCCCTTTCCAGCTGGTCTCGGTCCCAGCAGCTCCAGGCTCTTTGCGCCAATTGACAGAAATAGTTGGAAACGCAGCCAGGAAACAGGCTTCCTGACCCCCTCCCCACTTTTTTTTTTTTAAAAAAAAATATGATTCTTTCCTTTAGAGTAAGATCCAAAGGAGTGTCTAGGGAAGGGGCTTCCCCACCCATTTAAACCCTAGTTTAGTTTATCCCCTCCAGGCAACCAGCACAGGGACCGCAGCTCTCACAAAGCAGATGCCTTTGAATAAAATCTGAGAGCTGTTACCAAATTTCCATGTTTTGGGGCTACTCCAGAGTAACTCAGCGGTCCTGCGGTTTGCACTAGAGTAAAACAGCAGCTCCATCTACTGATGGGCAAAGGAAGCTCACGCCCCTGCAAAGTGACGTGTGTGTGTGTGTGTGTGTGTGAGCACACCAAACAAAACACACAACACCTTTTAAATTGGGTATGGGATGAAGTTTGTGGGTCATGTTAGCTGGGGGATTCTGGGAGTTGAAGTCCAGAAGTCCTAAAAGTAGCCAAGGTTGGACACCCCTAGTCTAAGCCATGGAGAAAGCACCTGGGTTAAAATGAGCCACATTTCCCCCAATGGCCACACAGTCCCCAACTCTTGAGCCGGCTGCCTTGCTTGAGCCTAGCGAGGAAGGATTACCTCAATGACCTCCTTTGCCAGCTTTACGGAGGAGGTGCTGAGTTGGACAACCAGACCAATCATTCCCAGCCAGCATGGGAGTTGCCATCCAAGGCATCTGGAAGGCACAAACCACCAAAAGGCAGCCTCTAAAATGAACCAAGGCTTCCCTTGGGAGAAAAGCCAGTCCGTGGGGGGAAAGCCTACCCTTTTGGCTGCTCTGGGGCCCAGGGAGGAATTTAGGCTGTCTGTCAAAGAGGGGGCTGCTTTTAAGAGTGGCCTTTAGCTGCCACTTGACTGCTTTGATGTTGGGAAGAGAGGGATGCACAGAAAGGGGCCTTTGTCCCATTCCAGAAGAGCACATGACACCAGGGGTGTCATTATCCAAGATCTCTGCTGGTTGCGGCTTCTTAACTGCGGGGTCTCCTATTTCACGATAGCATTTATTTGAAAACCCACAATGAAAGGGGCTCTAGACCAATTCTCCCTAACCCGGCGTGCTCTGAACTCTAAAGGGAAGAGCAGGAAGTTTTTAAAAATGAATTTTAATTAAAAATGGTCCAAAATTATTTGGTGGGTAAAATTTTTCTGACATGATTGGACAATAAAACACCTGCCCTGCCCCACTTAAAAAAAAAAACAATATAAGAAGGTTAATACAAAGCCAATGTTCATCTAACCATTGTACAAGCAGACCCACCTAATATCCCAGACTGATGCTGGACAATAGCTCACTCTTTGGAACATCACACTGGGCTCCCTGAAATTGTGGAAGGCATGATGCTCCCTAGAGCAGGTGCTGCCTTATTTAATAATGCAGAAAAATAAAATGGTAGTGCATAGAACATTTCCCTGCTCCCAATTCCAGCTGGTATTGACAACTCTTCCCTTCCAGCTTTAAGACCTCAAGAAGCTGAGTTGAAGATGGAAATTATTGGAGGTAGCCAAGAATGGAACTGGGCACAGAAATTAGTTTTTTAAGAACCTGAGCTATGATAGAACTCCCTAAACTTTGTGATGGTGAAGAAAGGATTGCAAGTGTTTTAGCAAAGCTTAGTAGAACTGTCCTTTGAAGAACAAAGTCTGAGAGTTTGATATGCCCGGCTTAGCATGTTCTGTTTGGCTTAGCATGTTCTGAGAATTCAAGCTATTGCAAAGTATACAATAAACCAACGTTAGTTATACTATGACTTGGCTCAACAACTTGTTTCGACTGTCAGAAGGAGGGCAAGCTGGACTTTTACATTTTCCTGATCAAAAGCACCTTGTGGTTTTTCTCATACTGTTCTGTGTTTGGGTGAGTGTGGGCTTGTGTGTGATTCAAGGCAAAGTTGCTGAATGAAGGGTCGAAAGCTGTAAATCCTCACTCTTGAGTGCAACTTTAAATGTCAAACACAACCTCAGTTCTTAGAAGCTCAACCAGAAGGGTTCGTTTTATTAAGGAAGTGGTGATAAAAGAGAAAAATGCCTTATGTGTTCATTTCCCCAGTAACCTTTATTATCAAATTAAGTACCCTTTCCATAAAACTGATTTTGGTGAATACTGGTCAGTAAGAGAGAGATGTAGCTTTGGCTTCACTTTCTCTAACACATTTTCCTTGGACCAAGTGGTGCTCCATCTCACATACACATACACAAAAACCACCCAGAGGGCTAGCCCCGTTTCTAGGATGTTCAATTTCCACCCAACAAGGGTCCGGGGAGGCGGGAGGGGATCCAACACAGCCAAAGTAGCTTGCTAAGGCTCCAAGTTAGGCCAGGTTCTAAATGTCGCCATCTTAAAATGGGTAGGGGGCTATTAAAAGGGTTTTGAAACACCAAGGGGAAGTGTTTGCCTGCTTCGAGGAGCACCAGTTGGGACCTCACCCCTCGTTGCGTACCATCTTCACCTGCCCTGTTAAAGTTCCTCTTTCTCATTGTTCGACTTCTTTTGGAAGGAAGACAGGATGTTTAAGCGCTTCGACAGTTCCTCTTTCTTCCCGTCGCTCATCTTGTTCTCGTCGATCATCTTGGTGATCCGGGAGAACTCGTTGGGGACGAACGGGTCCCCCTGGGCAAGGATTTTCCCCATAATTTTGATGTATTGCTCGGCGGATTTGCGTTCGCTCTCTTTGGCCTTGGCCAAATGCTCTTGGCCCTCTTCCAGCAGAGCCTGGCGACGCTCGGGTTCTTGGGCAGCACTTACAAATTGGCTGGCCAAGGCATCGAATATTTTCAGGCAACCTGGCATTCCCATGTAGATCCCTCGGAGCTTCAGCCAGCGCTGGAGAGAACTGGCCTTGATCTGCCCATCATAAGGCAAAGGGTTCTCCAGGTCGCCATCTTGGAACAAGTAGAAAACCGGATAAGAGTCTTTATCCAGTTTGTATTTTTCTCCCAATTCTATGTTCTGCTTGTCACCATAATCTGTAAAGAAAAGCAATACAAACTCAGGTGGGAGGCTTGAATTGGGAGAATAAATAGTTAGTGGGTTTGCAGGTCACTGTTCACCTAAGATGTGATTAACCAAGAGTCACTTTATCAGAGAGATGGGCAGCATATAAATGTAATAAATCAATAAAAAATAAATGTGTGTGCTTAAGTGGCTTTCACAAAGGCCAAAGAAAAGAAATTTCTAAACAGAAATTTCAAGCTACATTTGAGTGGATTGATTAAACGATTGCTGTAACTTTCTCAATATAAAGGAACATTCAATCATTTCAAAGGATGAAAATATGCAGATGGTACAACCCCAACATTTTGAAGCCTTGAGGTCTAGCAGTTTGTTCCTTGCAAAGCCCATCCTGGCTGAAGCAGAAGGCCAAAATAGTGCAACCCTGCAAGACAATTCAAACTCTCTCTGCATTCACCCTCTTTGTGTTATTGTTTTGATCGCCCGCGGTGGAAAGAAAGAGCAGGTGTCATTTTAAAACTGAGATGGGCGGGAATTTCCACTTCTAAAATGGTAGCAGACAGAGAGGCCTGTTTTAGAAATGAAGATCGAAAGTTGAACATTCAGAAACTTTTGAGTTTCCACTGAGATGAGACCAGGTCACAGATGGGACCGGAGGAAAAAGGCCGTTAGAACTGTGAGGGTATCTGTAACCTTGCACCCAAAAACTTGTAATGGCTGAAGGCTCAGTGGTTAGAGCTGACACAGAGGCTACATATTGGAAAGTACCAGACTGAGCACATGACAATTAAGTAAAACCAGATAGTTTTGTTTATTTATATGAGAGCCAGTTTCATCTAGTGGTTAAAAAGCGGGAGGCCCTGACTTCTAGTGCTGCCTTAGCCATGAAAGGGTGACCCTAGGCCAGTCCTCCCCTTTCAGCCCAACCCACCTCACCAGGTTGTTGTTGTACAGCATATAGGAGGAGGAAGGTATGGTGAACATATTTGTCACCTTGAGTTATTTGTAAAAATAATAAAAGAGGCATACAAATAAATAAAAACAAAAAATCCTGCCTTTATTAAATAACTCAAGGCAGCTATGGTACCAAAACACAGCGTGAATGTTATTTTTTACAACTGCACAGCTATTTTAAGAAATGAAGAGATCTGCATCAGCCTCATCATCCCAAATCCAACTTCAGGACCTCAGGTATGCCCAGGTAGGGAATCACCCACCTGGGCAGAGCCCCATCTTACCTGAGATCCCCACCTCAGCCACCAGCAAGTCACTGCTGGATTCCGAACTCTCGGCCACCTTTTTGAACTCATCCTGCTTCTCCCCGTAAGGGTACTGGGTGTCGAATTTCACCAGGACGTATTTGTGTTTTGGGATCACCTGTGGAAAGAGTGGCACAAGCAAAGCTTTGAGGAAAGGGCTGTGCTTGTGAAAACCCACAAGGATTGTCCCGTACTGTATTTTCTCCATTGTTTTCTCTAGCAATGAGCTGAAAACCTGTTATGTTCCCTGGTATTTCAAGCCATTTTTCTTGGGTCCTCCTGGACCCACACATTGCAGCAAATTATGGGTATTTTTCCCCCCAATCAGGGTTTACTGAGGGAGGGAACACACCACACATTAAGCCAGGACATCTTGTTCCTTCAGAAAAAGTCTTCAATCTGGCCCAGTCAATGTGGCTCTTGGAATATCACCTGGCAGAACCAGGGAAAAGCCTGTGTCCATGTTAATGTTTTTTGAATCCAAACATGCCCCCAAACAATAGCTAATTTTAAGGGTTTTTTTTGGTCCTTTCTGAGTTCATGTTTGTGTCACAGTGGAGAATTTTCCCCTCAGATTTCAATATCTCCATTTCCAAATGCTGAGGCCTTGGGTCTATTCTTTCTATACTGTTGCTGAGGAAAAAAAACAGCCAATAGGATCCCAGGAAACTAAGGACATGTGGGCATTGGTCACTCATTGGTGAAAGGCCAATGAAATAGCAGAGACCCAAAGCTAGGCTACCAATCAGCTGTTTTGGAGGGAAAAAAACAGCTATAAAAGCAGCAGCACAGGGACATCTGTCAGAGAGCTGAAGAGAAGAGGATGGAAGAGGCAGCCGGGAGGAAGAGCAGCCCTCAAGAGAGAAGGAGCTGGAGAGGCCAGAAGAGCCTAGAGCAGCAGCAGAGTTGAAGTCACTCCCCACAGAACCTCTGGGGCAGCCAAAGCCCCTCTAAGCTGAAGTCCTGAAGGGACTGGAAGGCCTTGAGGAGCCAAAGAGATGAAGGATCAAAGAGGCCAGAGCAGCAGTCTGATGGGCCATAGAGCTGAAGCCTCTCCAGAGACATTGGGGCTGGAGGATGAAGAGGCCAGAAGGGCTGGAAGAGGCCAGAGCAGCAACCCTGAGGGGGCTGAAGGGGTGGGGGTCACTCCGCACTAAGCTGACTGACATCATCCAGACTGAAGGGTTTCTCTGTGGCCAAAGAGCTGGAGGTCTACAGAGGCCAGAAGGGCCAAACAAGCAGCCTTGCTGCCCCTCCGCCTTAAAGAGGCGCCTCCAGAGCCAGCTGGGCTTGAGGAGGAGGGTCCGAGGGGCAAAGGAGCTGGAGCCCCCTGCAGAAGGACCAGCTGGAAGTCTGCCACTCCAAAGAGGAACAACAGGTTGTTCTGGAGTGCCTGCTCCCTAGCTCACTCCAGGCTTGGGGAAACAGGCTGAGCATTGTTCAGGTGGGGCTGCCTGGGGCCTTCGGGCTGGTTCCCACCCCCACCTTGGCGACTGAAGATGGGCAGCATTTATTGGATAAATAAAGGCAAAATATATATATATATATTGCAGCCTTTGGGGTTGTCTGAATGCGATGGTTCTTGGGTGAGAAGGTGGGATGAGAGCCAATGTTATTTCTCTCCCCGGCTTAGAAGGGGAAGCAAGTGCACCGCAGAGGTGCCGCTTTTTCCGCACGGCGCTTCCCAGGGAAGAGGAGGCCCCATCGGCCTCGCTGTCTACTTGGACTCCCCGGATTGGCGAGCAGGGGAAGCGGCCCTCTTTCAACCCGCCTCCTTGGCTCTCCAGGGGAGGAGCGCTGGGGGAAGCGAGTCGGGCGCCCTCCGCGGTTCTGCCCGCGCCTTGGAAGCCGCCCTAACCGAGAGGGAGGCTGCAGCCCCGGGCGGGTGGCGGGCTGGGCTCAGCCCCGGCTGCAAGCGAGGCTCCTGCAACGTCTCAGCCCCGCTGCAAACGACCCCTCCCCTCCCCTCCCCGCCCAGTCCCCGAGATGCCTCCTCCCTCCCCGGGCAGGGGCAAGAGGAGGAGGAGGAGGAAGAGGAGGAGGGTGCCAGGCCCGGGATGCGCCCCGCCAGCTGCTTCGCCCGGGCACCGGGATGGGCAGGGAGGGCTTACCTTGTAGAAGGTGACGGTGTCCAGCGGGAGCGCGCCCTTGGTGTGCAGCGCCACGCTCCGCTCCGGGGCCGCGCACAGCAGCAGCAGCAGCGGCAGGCGGCAGGCAAGGCGCCCGGGACTCGCCATGGCGACCAGGTGGCTGCTGAGCGAGCGAGCGGGAGGAAAGGAGCTTCCTCGGCGAGGGAGGGGCGGTTCCGCCACGCTCGCCGGCGCCCCCCGCAGGCCAAGCCGGGCTCCTTCCCAGCCTACCCCGCCCCTCTTTTGGAGCTGACACCCCCAATACGCGGGGAAGCCCACCAAAATCTCGGGACTCCCCGGGGGCAGGCCAAGGAGACGATGCTGGGAGTGGGGGGTCCGGCCGCTTCGGGGTGGGGAGGGGAGGCCGAGCCGTCTACTGCGGAGATGCGGCACTCCAGCCCTGCTGGAAATGGGGGGGGGGGGGGGAAAGAAGACTGGGGGTATCTTGAGCGTCCCAGCCGAGCCCCCACCTGCTTTCCACCGAGCCCTGCCTCCTCAAGTGCACCCCCGCCGAGGAAAGCCAAAGAGCCGGAACGAGCCTTCGGGGGTTCTCTAGCAATAGCCAAAGTCCTACATTTCCCCTTTAAACCAGGGCTATCCAACCAGGGTCGCTTTAGGACCCCAGAATTCTGGGAGTTGAAGTCTGGCGGGTCTTAAGACAACACAGCTGGCACCTCTGGAGGGTTGTTGTTCTTCCTCCTCTCCTCTCCCCTCCCCTCCCTCTTCTGCTTTGGAGATTTCACTAGACAACTGTTTCAAAGTCCAGCTCTGTGGATGTCAGTTTAAAGGGGGGGGGGCAAGCGTTGAACCCCACAACCCTCCTAACTGGGCATTTAGGCTGCAGAGAAGGGGCCTTACATTGCACCAAGCCAGCCGTCCCAGCCTGAGACCTGTAGACCTCTCTAACATCTGTCTGTCCCCGTCCCCCCCCCACCACACACACACACACACACACACACACTTAAAAGACCCTTTAAATGGGGACTGGGACCAGGGCTACTTCCTTAGCAGTGAAAGCACGAAACCTTCAGAGAGAGGTGAGACACTCCCTGGTCTGAAAGAAACAAGAAGGCACAGAAAAAGTTGGTTATAAAGAAACTGAGCTTTTTTTTTATATATAAATTATAAACCCATTCAGTTTACAGCAGATTGTTAGTTTTATCCTTTTAGATTTCTGGTGGCGGTTGAGGTGTTTTACATAAGTTACAAATTAAAAAAAAAAAAAAACAGCAAATCAAAGCAAAGAAGCTCCACAGCGAATAGATAGCCGAATACCTCTCCCCTTTATAGCTCAAAATAAGAGGCAAAGCAAACCCCGTGATTCAATTATCAGAATTTCAAATATAAATTCAATTTCTAAATAGTAAGAAAATGATTTTTTAAAAAATAATAAACCCTAAACTTCCAAAGCTGGAAAGGGAACACAGTTGCATGGATGTTTTTCTTCCTCAAAAGGAAACCAGTTTACAGAAAATACAACACAAAGGTTTTCATTCCTAGAAGTTGCCACAGAAGGACCCTGAGTCAAAGCATTGCTTATTCTCAAAGCTTTTAGCTCTTTTTAAGTTATGCCCCCACCCCCACCCCAAGTATGTTGACCCACTTCCACAAGGCTTGGACAAAATTATTACGTCACAAATTCAGAATTCCACACGTTTGTGCAAAAACCACCAGCATTAGTTTCCAACAGCTTCTCTCCCCCTACCTGGGGTTTTTTTTTTGGGGGGGGGGGTAGTGGGGGAGAGGTTGAACCTTCTCTCTAACAGAAGGAAATCCCAAGAAAACCCAAGTTCTCAAAAAGATTTTAACAACTGAAACAAACAATTTGTGTAACAGGTGGCCTGTAATCTTTGGCGATTATGGCATCCCCTACTTGATCAAATGAGGAAAGCTTTGGAAATGTTGTTTTCAAAGGCGATCTCAGAAGTGGATGATTTCTTACAGGATGACATGAACAGTCAATATTCTTTAGAATATTTTTAGGATGAAAACAAAATGACCTGGTTGCTGAAAGCACCTTAAAAATCCAAGAATCACCAAGTGCTCTGACGACAGGGGCTTCACAACGCTATTAGCCACCATTATATTTCCAAAACGGGCATTTTGAATCAAGCTGTCTTACCAGAAAAAAACAATATATTCAGAACTGACGGTGGAGACTCCATCCTTCTTTAAAGCACTCTTTAAAAATCTTTTAAGTTGCTTCTCAACAGAAGCTCCAAAACATCTTTCTAGAAATTATTTTATTGGAGAAAAATAACACATCTACATATTCATTCTGCCCTTCTTTTCCTCAGACTATATAACGAACCCTGCAGGAGTCGCCTTCGTGTACAAAAACCACCTCCGCTATGTGGCATCTCTGGGTAGGAAACGTCCACAGCAGGTTCAGGTAAAGCTCCTTGTTCCTCACGGGGCAGGTAAGGCTGCCTCTGGAACAGGTGAGAACCTCTCCCGGGGCAGGGGAGAGTGGCCATTGAGAAGACAAGCGGTGGGACGGCCATCAGCAAGCTGGATGTGCTGGCAGACAGCAACAAATCAGGCTGAACAGCCACCAAAGCCCCTCCTTCGCAGCCTGGCTAATGAGAAAGCAACCCTTAGCAGCTGGGGTTACCTTCGCTTACCTGACTCTGGTGCCTCCTTTCTATCTGGCAATCAATCGATTGTTGCTTAGGGAAGAAAGGAGCGCATCCCCCTGAGGATTTTAGGACCCACCGCTTTGAAGAAATACAAGGGTAATCAATCAATCAATCAATCCTCTCAAGCAATTCAGAAAACCTTCACTGATATCGCACAAGAGTGGGACCTGCTAAGATGCGCACAACAAAAGGCCAACTTGCTGCCAGTAACCAAGACTGGCCACGCAGGAGGGGGGCAACCCCTTTTTTCATCCAACAGCTCTGAACTTCAAAACGCTGAAGGCTTTTTTTTTTTTTGGGGGGGGGGGGGGAACCCTGGCTCAACAGGCATTTTGGGAGGGGAGTCGCTCCCAAATTCTGTGGGAGGATTTGAAAGCGGTTGGAGTTCCTTATTCTCCATTCCTGGGTCCCATCCAAAATCCACCCCACATACATCATTCCAGAAGAGGTTTGGGAGCGCTTTGAAATGAGAGAAATACGGGAAACTGTGGTCCAGCTGAACTCAGCCAGCCTGTCTTGGCATGCAGCCCTGGTATATAAGTGGAAGAAATATCAAGGCACCACCGCACGGCTTTAGACTTTTAAAATAACAGCAGCTCTGTTGAGGGTTTGTTTTTTGGTTTGTTTTGTTTTGCTACCAATTACACGTCGATAACCTTTTACCTGATTCCTAAGTCCAGTTGCATTTCTAAACAAGTTTTCCCCCCTCCATTTTCTTGGAAACAACTGGAGTTGGCTTTAACTGAGAGCACCGTTCTCCGACACTTACGGGGTACGGAAAAAGGTGGTTTGATGCCGGAACTGGCGCTGGTCCTCTTTCCAATCAATTCGAACAGCTGAAAGGGAAGTGGCATACACAAAGGAGAAAAGAAGACCCTGTGGCAGACCGGATCGTTCAACGGTCAGATCTACTTGGCTGAAGTTGAAGCAGGAGAGCTTAAGAGATGCTCAGGGTGTGTCCACAGCTGACCTCAGGCCTGGTCATTTGCTTCTCTATGGCAAAAACGTGCATGCAAACTAAATGCTGCCTTGCCTGTGGGGGAGGGGGAGGGATAAATTCCTTTGAAATATGCTTTAGGCTGGATTCCTATTGCTGTTTCTAAAGAGCTGGAGACCCCCAACAGTTTCTGAAGAACTCCCCCTCCCCCAGCCGAGGGAGGGCACAAGGGGTTGGGCCAGGGGTCTGTTGCAATCTGCTTAGGAACATGTATAAAAAGTGGTCTAATCCTGACGGTGGAGGGTCCCTGTTTCCATTCTTTTAATGTACAATAATTTAATCCGCTTGAATATATCTTTTTAATACATAAAAAAAGTTTGTGGTCGAAGTCCTTCATGCACTTATGAGGAAGTTCCAGATTTTAACACAGAAGGGATGGTGGATGTTGCTTATTGGGTGCCAACGCTTCAATTCTGGCTTTCTGCCCAAGGAGGGATTTCATCAAACCTTTAGGGTTTTTATTGTATCGAGTCTTTTTTTCAGCAGCTCTCCAATTTCTTGAACCGCGTGCTGGTAACTACTCTGGACTTTCCCTAGCGCAGACTTTGTAAACTTCTTTTCTTCCTGGGTAAAAGAAAAGGGCATGCACACAAGATAATCAGCACGGATCGGACCGACTCTTGACTTATTCCCATAAAAACCTCCAAATAATGATACGTTTACATTGCACCAGTCTTTCCGTTTCTAAGAAGAGATGCTGGAAAATTAAATTTTTTAAAGGAAAAGAAATAGCTTAAGGGTGCACGGAGTTGGACCAGCCGAAGTATTTGAGCTGGCCATCTGCTAGGAACCTCAGACCGGCAAACCGGCTGTGAGTTTTTCCACACCCAAGAAACATTTTGAGCAAAGAGGCAGGGTTGAAAAATGGACGGAAAGAACAAGATAAATTCTGACCACAGGAGGGGGGGGGCACTTATTTAAAAGCTACTTTTTTCTTACCTGCAAGAGTGAGTTATTGTCTATGTACAGCTCTTCAAGTTTAAGTGCAGTTAAATTAATTTCAAGCCCTTTGAGGTGATCTATCACGTTGGAAGTGAGCGTCTGGACTCCAGAAACATAATCTTGGAAGCTGGTGAACACTGGAGGCTGCAAAGATGTGCGAGAGGGGAAAAGTGTAAAAGGCCTTCCGTGGTCTCTGTCCCCAATCGTTTAATGAACCATATAAAGAATCTGCTCTCAATGATCAGGAATCAGAAGTCAAGATGTGGCTTGGGGGGGGGGAGGGGGAGGGAGGAAGAGGAGGAAGGAGAAAAAGAATCATGCTGTAGTCTACCATGGCCACGCTGCTTTCTTTCTTCTTCTTCTTCTTCTTCTGCAGGCTTGATTTCCAGGGTCGAAGGACGGCGTCTGAGTAACTGCAGACCCACAAGATGATGGAGATGGTCTGTGAGGATAAGAATTGGGGGGGGGGAAGAGAGAGGGAGAGGGGGACGCTTTAGGGGCGTTGCTGCTCATTGCAGCAAAGCAGGCTGGGGGGTTCAGACCGCCCATGCTCACCTCCACAAAGAAGACCAGGTTTTCTAAAACATTTGGATGAGTTTTGAAGCTGCCCTCCCGGATTTCCAACAAATCGCCTTTGCATTTATTGACCTGATCTTAAGAAAAGAAGGAGAGAGAGGAAGAAGGAAGGAAGGGAGAAAAACGGCTTGTGAATATTTAAATCTTTTGCAAAGCAACAGAGAGACACCCATCCCTTCTCTTTGCATCCATAGAGACTCTGGTCCCTTTGGCTGAATTATGGAAGTTATAATGGGTGTTCCTCCCAGAAACATACAGAGCTGTAACGGTCCCTCCGCCTGTCTTGTATTCACACACCGCAGGGAAAATATCCTTAGCAGTTCTGCAGAGGTGCTCTGTGAAAGTGAGCTCTTTTAGGAAAGGAAACCCCTGAAGCACGTCCACAAGTGAGGAAGCAGGTGTGTCAGGTCAGAAGCAAGTCGGAATTCTTGGGGACTTAATGGCAAAACTGGCATACCTGTTAGTTGCTCCAATAATGATTTCAAACAATTTCCTATTCGCTCTTGAATTTCCGTGGAATCTTCTGCAAATAAATAAGGGGTCCAATTGTTTATCCAATCAGAAGAGGCTTATCGTAAATACACAAAGAGGGAGGGGGGAATGTTAGAGGAAGCAGAAAGAAAATGCAACAGGGGCACAACTCAGTTATAAACGTTGCAACTCCCAGAATTCCCCAGCCAGCAAGGTTTAAAATTGCCAAGGTTGGACACTCCTGGACTCATCCCTACGTCCCACTCTCTCCCTTCAGCCCCGAATGGAAGGAAGTTGGAGGGCTTACCTAAGCCATTGGTATCTAATTCATAAATTTCACTAACTAGATAAAACAAGCTGATTTGGGACTGGCAGCTCCCACTGTCGAAGAAGCTGGCCATCCGTGAAGGCGGGGGGCCGAGGACCGGATACTGTGGAAGGAGGAGAAACGCAGCATGTCACGTACTTCCCCCCACCCGAAGAAGGGAGACAATGTTATTTGTGGTTTAACACAATTCGTGTTATTGCGATCTATTTTTTTTTTTTAAACCCAGCATTCTTTCTTTCTTTCTTTCCCTGCCCTGTACCTGAACGTTTTTCTGTAGGAACCACTTCCCCGACCTCACTGCATCGTCCAGCTGCCGCAGGAGAGTCCGGACCGTGTCGATCTTGGAGGAAACGCCGTTCTCAGAGCTTTTTTCTGAGTTCTTGGGCTGGCTGCTGTGGCCAAGAGCTGGCAACCCGCTTATTAACCGTAAGATCAGGGACCGAATCCGCAGCCAGGTGGTCTCTTCCTCCAAGGAGTATTTTCTGTGCTCTTCAGAGATACTCCTGAGAGAGAAACAGAAAGAGGGAGAATTTAGGTCCAGAAACCTATATATACGCAAGCTGCCTGTTGTTTTTTTAAAATCCCTATCTCCTGAAACTTCTAACTGAAGTTTAACTGAACACCATTTCTGAATGGAGCTGTCATCCCTTCCATCCACAAACTACAGTAAAATCTTATTTTAACAGATATTTTGCGAGTCTGAGGGAGGAAAATTAAATTCAGCCCAAATGGATGTAAAGTATACCATTTGCATACTTGTGTTATTTCTTTTGCATTGTTATGCAAACGATCCAGAGCACGGGGCTTGTCTGGACTGTTCTGGAAACACCCAAACAGGTTCCTAGTCTGGGGTGAAATCTGAAGTAAAGAACTGCCTTTTGAATGGAGCTCTGGAGTTTATACTTTTAACTGGATCTATTATAATCCAGGGTGATCTATTTATTCCAGGTGGCTGGATAAATACCCAATGTAAAACCTACACTGTCCTTGGATATATTCCCGTTTCCATTCAGATCATATAAAACTCCCACCCTCCAACATAAACTTTTGTGCTTACTTGTCTTTCGGGTCCCAATTAAAGAGGACAGTGAGGTCTCTATTATCTCGCAGGTCTTTCCAGGGAATGTCGTCTTCTTCCAGACGTAGGCCCATGGATTTAATACTTTCTTCCAAACTTGTTGATCTGGTTCATGAGGAACCGAACAGAAGTGTTGGGTTAGGCACTTAAAAAAGAGTTTGCTCAGGATTTTTATTTTTTTGTTTGTTTTAATGTGGCCATCGCATGTCTTCCGACTGCCAGGGAAAACACGTCCAAGTGACAGATTGTGTTTCCATCAAAAGCTTTAATCTCTATGTAAATAAGCCAAATACGCCCAGTTGTGCATGCAGAACAGAAGTGGGCTGTTTTCAGGGTGCTGTCGGCTTCCTGGATAGAAAAAGGGAACCCTGCTTGGCCTTGACTCGAGATACTTCAAGCGTAGCTAGGATCCCTTTCTGCTTTTACGCACTTATCTATCTCTGCTACTCAAACCCGACCCGAGTTCCGCCGCCTTCCCAGGAGGAGCCCTCGCGGCCTTACAGGTGTTTCTCTGGACTCACATGTTGGCTTCCAGGAGGAGGTCCAACAACATCCGCTCTGTACGGACTTGTGCAAAATGAAGGGAGGAGTTCAGCCTGTTCCTGAAAGCAATGAATTCCGGGATCTTCTCAAACGCACCGTATTTATAGGCCTGAATGATGTATTCTGAGGTCTGCAAAGCAAGCACAGAAAGAAGGCCTCAAGGGAGGACTGATTCCTGGGTAACCTCTGACCCGGGGGGGGGGGGGAATGTCCAAGAGGCTCGTGCCAATCCTCAGGGGGTCTCAGCACTTGTGCAGCCTTCACTCCTGAGATTTGCACAAACTTTCATGAGCTGGGTTTTAAATTCCCGGGTTGGGGGGGGGGGGACGAGGACGAGGACGAGGAGAGGAGGAAAGCAGGAAGTGCTATTGTCAGCGAACTTAATCAGCCTCGCAAGGCTGACACGAGAACAGCCGAGGACGTATGGCCAGGTGCTTGAAGGTCTTCAAAATCATTTGTTAACTCACGTGGACATCGACCCAACCACAAGTCCCTTCCTCCTTCCCTCCCTTCTGCTTCTCCTACCGGGCTCTGAGTAGCTACGTGAGGCCAGGCAAAGGGGGAGGAGCGGTGGGAAGAGCTGGCTCTGCTTCAAAGGACTTTGCACATGGTCTCTGAAGAGGAGAAACGGACGCTTCCTCCTGTTCCCACACTTACATCTTTCTGGTTGGAGTGGAAAAACCTGAGTGCAAAGTTGCAGGATTGGGAGGCAGCAGCATAATGGCCGAAAGCGGTGGCATAGCGGGTCAGCAGGTATCTGCAATGCAGAATGCACAGACCAACAAATTCAACTAATGATACTCACAGACCATGAAAGGGCTGCCTCAGCTTTCCCAGCTGAGTGAGTAGTTTTGGGATCCTCCCCTGCAGTTCCCTCCCATGATTCCCCAAGGAAGGGGAACCCAGGCCACTGTTTTTATGGGGGGATGGGGTGGGGGACCCTGCAGTCTGTATGCCAAGAGTTAGTACATTCCAACGATTCTCTTGACTCTATGCCAAACCAAAATTTTCATTTTGACTGAAGAAGTTACTTGAATGCGTAACGAATTATCTTGGTTTAATAAACTTTGGTTCAGTTAGCAAGATACACCCTTTTAAGATGCTTTTGTCTGGATGATGGCGTCTTTATTTACATCTAGGAACAATCAAGCAATCAGAGGTGCCTCCAGAAACTTTAAAGCCCTTCCTGCAAAGGAGCACAGAGGCAGCTCTCCTTGCCCCAAGATCCCCACAGGACCCTTCCCCAACCTCTGGCGATTGCAGGAGAGACCAGGCAGACAGCCCCCTTCCCTGCCCAAGACAGCAGCTCCACAAAGCCCCCTTGCCCCCAGGAGAGAGGCGAGTTACCCACCCAATGGTATCGTGTTGTATGTGCTTGGCGTCGAGGCTGGCGTAGAGCTCCACCACCGGCTCAAAGGCCCCCAGCATGCAGTAGATTCGGATGAGCAGCAGTTTGAACTGGGCGTTGGAAGGGCTGCAGGTCAACCCTTCCTCTAGCAGGGTCAGGCACTGCCAGACAGCCGATTCCTCACCTGGAAGTGGGGAGGGGAGGAGAGGGCAAAAACACAGTTGCTAAGCTGCCAGCGAGGCAAGAAGGCGAGGAAGGGGCTCTGGAAGGACCTGAAACAACTCCCCTAAGTGACTCATTTGCCTAGTTCTCCTTCAAAGCTGCACGGCATTCATAACAGGGGAAGAAATTCCAAGATTCAATGTGTAAAGAGCACCTTTATGATGCCCCCAAACGCCAATCCAGCTGCTGCTTTAGCAGATCTCAGGTTCGATTAGTCTTACATGAAGAACAGAACACTTTCTCTCCAATTCTTCCACGCCACACACAACTCTAGAAATTTCTTGAGTTTCACCGGCTGACTTTTATTTATTTGTTGTTAACAAATTAAGCAAGCTATAACCTCCCCCTTCCAAAGTCACTTCTGATCACAGACAGGTGTTGCAATAACATACCCGCTTCCAGCCAGAGGTCAAGCAGCAAATGAACAGCAAGCAAGCAGTAGTAATCTGAAAACTGTAACTCTGTTTTCAAACAGGATTTTCCTGGGGGGGAGAAAAAGACGAAGCCACAAAACAGAACATTTTATGCTTTCAAACATAAAGCTAGCTTTGATGAAAATGATATGTAACATTTCTTGCAGGTTTACTTCAAAATGCTAAATTTTCCAAATTCTCCAAAGTCAAAATGTAACAGGGACCAGATTTAACCCGCGGGGCTAAAGAACTCGCAAGATGGCCACGGATGCTCTAGAGCGCCTCAGATGAAGGCTTAAAGACAGCCGGCAAAGGCAGATGGCCAGGACAGACTCCACGAACGCCAAGCGGCCTGACTGTCTCCTCACCGAAATCCAACCCGTGCCGATAACGCAGCATCAAGTCCTGGACTGCTGCCAGTTTTTGAGCTGTGTCGTCCATGTCGTGGAAGAGTCCGAGCAACCGTGTCAACTGCATCACGCACAGGTGCTGTTGTAAAGCTTTGATATTCGCTGGGAGCGCAAGCCTGCCTTCCGGCGGGACAGAGAGGGGGATGACCCCCAATAACTGGTTGATGAACTGCAAACGGAAGGAGAGGGGTCTGTCACAGGCGGCCTCAGCGGTCCAAGGCGCAGGAGGCGGGAGCTGCCAGCGAGGCTACCTTTGTGTGTTGTGTCGATGGAAGCAGGTCGGCAAACACCTTGAGATCCGTAAAGCAGCAGGGCTTGTCCCCAAACATCTTGAAATACTGGAACATGAGTTCTTCTGGGTTGCCTAATAAAAGAAGCAGCAGCGACTGAAAAGTGGCGTAGTCCGTTTTCGGATTGTAAAACTGTCCAAATATTCACGAGGCCTCTTGACGCAGGAAATAGCCAGTAAAGGGCCCAGAAAACTGCTCAGGAGAGCCTGCAGCTTCCCAGTTATTCACCAAACTGGCTTTTGGGGGATTCTGGGACTTGGAAGTCTGCCCATCTTGAAGTTGCCAAATTTGAAGAACGCTAATTTAGGATTTACTTAATTAACGAACCCTTCCCTTGGAAAACCAACCAAACATCTAGGAAAACAAAAATGGGAGGCGAGGAAGGACAAGAACACAAGGCTCTCCACCCTGTGGGGCATTAAAAAGTACAGCCCAGGAACTCTCTCACCAAGGCCAATTATTTCCCTCCTTAAAAAACATTCAAGCTACAAAAGGAAGTAATGATTCATTTGGGTTTTCATTCTTTTCAGCACTGAGGATTCTGCACAGAGACGCGAGCACACCTTGCACTGCTGTAATTCAGGGGAGCCTCAGCAATTACACGTTTATCCACCTCCAGGAAAACTGCCAAGATTTATAATAGAATACAAATTGTCTCCCCAGGGACCGGTGGATGCCTGAAATTCTTGTGCAGAGTTTACATCAGCTGCTGCAATCCCCTGACTCTGCCCACCCCCCCTTGCAACCCCCACCCCCACCCCGAAGAGGCTCATTCCGGCATCCCTGCAGCCGCCCTTACCCAATTTCTGTTCTTCAGGGTAGCCTCTGTGCCGCAAGCGGCTGATCAGCTCCAGCTGGGCCAGGTATGGTCCCCGAAGTGGGCGGGCGCTGTTGGCCTCCTGCATCAGCCTCTGCTCTATGAACGTGACGGCTTGCTCTACGCGGTGATGCACCTCTCCTTCCAGGGAACTGAGCAGAAGGACCGTGAGATTCAGTGCCTCCATTCCATCCCTCTCTCCTGCCATTCGCTCAGCTCCAGGACATGAATTTTCTCCCTCCTTTCTCTTTACGTGGAAGATTCCCAGCCGCTCAAAGCCCTCCCGAGAGGAGAATACTCACTGCTCTCCTTCAGCCGGCGGTGTCCAAGCCATGCCAATCAGTTGAAAGAGGGAATCAAAATAGATCATGTAGAACTGCCAATCATCTGGGCTAAAACAGAAAAAAAATGAGAGAAAGAAAAAAAGCTGAAGGGCAGTGGAAAAGGAGGAGGCCTCCTCTCTTGCATTCAGGGTGGACCTCCCAGGGAAGGAAGTCAAAACTGTTTCCTGGAAGGAAGACAATGAAAGTGTCTCCCCACCCTCAATTTGCCCTGAAGAACGCATCGCAGGGCTCGTCTGAACATCACACAAATAAAAGCGTGTGGATTAATGATGCATGCAGGTGAGGGAGCCTCTGAAATGGCAAATGGGAGTTAGGGAAAGAGTTGCTAACAAGGCCCTGGATCTGGGTGGCGGGTCAAAGAACAAGAAAGGTTAGGCTAAGCAGTTCTAGGTAATAAGATGGACGCCTCTAAGTATAATTGGAAGGGGGAAAAATTTGTTCCAAGTGAAGACCAAAAAGAAAAGATTCCTCTTGGGGGCCTTCTAATGTTTTGACTAGCCTGGGAAACATCATGGATGCCAAAGGGCTGCCCAAGATACGGCCCAGAGGCCCCGCTCACATTTCCTTACTTTTTAAGCAGAAGTTTTCTCGAGAGAGCGTTGCACTCTGGCCATTTGCCCAGCTTCCTGTACATCTCCATGCATTTAGTTTCTCTGCTCTGGAGCGCGCTGGTTAACTTGTCTAAATATAATACACACACACACAAAATGAAAATTCACATTAAGGAACATACCGGTTTCAGAAACAAAATCCCATTTCACCCAGCAAAAACTGGACTGCAGAGAACCAGGGAAAGTTTTCTGGGGTTTAATTTCAAAACCGCCTTATATAACCCAAGATGCAAAGTATCTGGCATGGGCAAATGTTTGTAAGATGAGTCCCTGATAAAAGCACATAGTTTTACAAATTGATGCAACACTGAACTGCAGGCAACCCCCTGTGTGACAGATTACATCTCTTTAACAAAGGCACTGGAAAATTTTACCTCCCAATTTTCCTCTCACCACATCCAGAGCTTCTTGATATTTTTCCAAGCGTTCTAGAATCATGTAGTAAAGTTCCACCTAGTAGAAGTGGACAGCAAGAGGAAGAGATAAGTCAAGAGGAGAGAGAGAGAGAAATTTGCCACCATTAGCTCCATTAATTTATCTTCAGGGCTACTCTTTAAGAGAGATATTTCTTGGACCAATAAATTGTATCATAAACTGAAATCATTTTATTGCAACTCTTGTTGAGGTTAAATAGAATTGGAAAAAAAAAGTCTTACTTCTGCTTCAGCTTCAATTTTATCTTCTTTCACCATTTTTTCTACCATCCTTTCAGCTAGGGGTAAAAACATGGTTTTTGAGAGCTTTTCATCCTGCGCAGATATTGACTGCAAGAAAAAAACACATAGAACTGCCATATAGAGAACCAGCCCGCTGTCTGGCTAACATAGCACCGCTGGTTTCTAGTTTTCCTCTGGAGCAGCCCCAAAAAGCAAGCAAGGCGAATCGCACCCTTCTTTCCAATTCAACAGGGGCCCAATCCAAAATATTAAGCCGGGATGAAACATTCCAGCCAATGGGAAGAGCGATCAGCCAACTGGCTGCAGTCTTATGCTCCTTATTCCAGAAGAGCGGTGGCAGGCACCTGATCCCAACAGATGCTCCACTGATGCTGATGTCCCACAAACACAACGGAGCAGCAACTTTGTAAAAATAAATGAGCCCCACTGCGTAAGATTCTGGCCATTCAGCTTTCCTGATTGCTTCAAGTGACAGTCAATTATCAAATTTCACCCAGTTTCTCAAAGGATTCAAGTTTCCTTGTAGATCCTCAAGCTAACATGAATCTCAAGAACCAACTCCAGAATTCAGATGTTCAATGGAAAGGTGGGGGGAGCATAATGAAGAGGTTCTTTTTCCCTTTTCTTCATCTCAGAACCGGCTGCAGGTAGCACTCGCTATCTCTACTTGTGTATGACTCAAATGAGAATTTAGGGGTTTGCAGAAGACCCTGGCATTTCCCAGTAGAGAAATGTTATAATTCCACAGCACATTCTCATCCAATTTGTTGATCTAATTGCACTATGAAAACAAGATTTAAGGTAGCCCACTCTCAACCTAATTCCGGAAACTACAACATTAAACCACATGTTAGATCTGGAAGACAGCCTTGCTTGCAACATATATAATCTCTCTCTAACATCTGCTTAGCATTTTGATGTATTCTTAATCAGAAAGGCAACAACCAATTCCAAGGACAGTTACTCTCCTCTAAAATGTGGTACCCACCTGCATTATTAAACTCATCACGGACCAAAAATAGTAGGGGTTTTTAGGGACAATCTTGTAAAGGGCCATTCCAGCCTGGAAAAGAAGAAAGCACAGATCAGGATGGCAGAGAACCTCACTGGTCAAAAGCTGTAAGATTCTAGCCAACGGTGACCTCCAAGGAGAGCCTTTACACAATTTCAAAGTCTTTGCTGACAGGAAGGGAACAAATGATGAAGACTCCCTTCTGTTACCTTTCGGACTGCAGGATCGCAACCTAGACGGGCAGGAGCTGCCACCAGCCTCTTTTCTCTCCTCTGGCCTGGCCCTAACTGCCACTCTAGGCATTTGCTTTAAGTGGGAACAGGAAACAGCAGTCAAAACTCTACCGTAACCTGAAACTCCCTGATGTCATATGAGTTTCCTTCCAAAGAAGGGTAATCTGCTCAGGAGCCTCCCTCAGCAATTCCTCAGGCTAAAAGAGGCGAAATTTTGCATTTCATGGGTGATCAGTGAAGAAGCCTGCCCTCTCTGACAGTTCCCTGAGAAAGAAACGTGCATGAGATGCTGGCAAGTACCTGCTGCATCTTCTTATATTCTCCGACTCTTGCATAAGCCATGAAGAGATGGGAATGATATTCCTCACTGCTGGGAACTTTCTTCACGGCCGCCTCGTAGAGTTTCGTGACCAGCTCGGCTGAAAGCAGATATTCTAAGCATTAAAAGTAGGCAGGTGAAGACTTAAGAGCCCTTTTGTTGTCGTAACAGGACGGAAAGGTTCGGCACCACTTGTTTTCTCAAAATGCACCTCTTTTTTGGCATGGGCACCAGGGCTTGGCATCCATGACCCCAACCACCCCCAGAGGGCTGCAATATCTACTCTCAGCTGGCAGTTTGAGGGATCAGGTTTAACCACATTTTAATTCCCCAGAACGTTTTGGAGCCGTAAAATGGGCTCCCTGGCCTAGAAGTTTGGCATTTTGGTTAATACTAGGAAATCCTGCCACGAAGGAGCAAAACAACGACGACCCATTAATTCAGAAATTGATTTTGTTTGCCCCCCCAATAAATTCCAGCAAGAATGAAAAAGGAATATTTCCTTAATATTCAATAAATGTAGTTAAATACCATTCTTCTGCCTTGAAATTAAGAGTTATAACAAAAATCTTGGCAAAACAGGATTGGTGATCATTTTTGAGATGACCCCTTCTTCTCTAGATTGAAGAAGGGCCGATGAGATGCGTACGGACTGGAAGGAGAGATAGACGTCTTTAAAATGAAAATACAAAACCCTAAAGGGGTAAGAATAGCTGGGAAACGTACGCCGATGCATTTCTCGATACAGGATTGTCAAGGCCTGCAAGGAATTGTCATCTGTGGGTTCGAGGGCCGCTACTTCTTGGGCCAAAGTAAAAGCTTCATCTTGTCTCCCAGTTCTTTGCAGGCCAATTGCTTTCAAAACCTGCATGCAGATCAAAGAATATTTTAAGAGGTTTTGAGGTAGCTGTCAATAAAAAGGATAGTCATGAAAAACCCCATTCCGAGAATAATCAACAAAGAAATGGTTTCGTGGGTCAAACATTAAATCTCAGAAGTTGAACACCTGCGTGGCAAACAATAGGTGACAGGTGGAGTCACAGCACAGACATCCAGGACAAGATGGAGAAATAAGATACAGCTTAAATGGAATGGTTGCTAGGAACTGGTTCAGCTGTGGGAAATTCTGGGAGTTGAAATCCACAGGTTTTCAAGTTGCCAAAGTTGAGAAACACTGCTCTTAATTCAGCTTTATGTGTTCATCTACAAAGCGGTGGTCAGGCCCTTGTCAGTTGCCTAGCCTGCTCTGCCTGCCTCCAGAGACATATGCCCTTCAAGAAGAACCAAAATCAGCCTTCTCTGACCTGTAGTCCCATCCCCAGATGTATTGGAGTACAGTTTCCATAATTCTCAGCTTGCAAATGCACCCAATTTATTCCTTCACCTCAAACGTTTGGATTGTGAGTTTCATAAAACTTTCTCAGCTCGTACTGTTAACACACGAATGTTCAAAAGCACTCTACACTGCATTCAATCAACTAACCAACCAACCAACTCTGATTTACCTTAGGATGCTAAGCCATGCTGAGGTGGACAAATATGTTGAAGATAATTACTTCAACAAAGTGGCGCTTATGATCAACATAGCAAAGGTCATCTCACCAGGCAGACTGAGAGGGGTGGGGTGGGGATGGAGCAACAAAGGCAATGTTGCAGAGGGAAAAAAACTGCCCCACAAAGGATGGGGCAGCTCTGCAGCTCTGGTTGCCCTACCCAGCCCAACCCTTTCTAGGGAGGCAACAGATAAAAAGCAGAAGTCTGGCCCTTGCTTAGTCAAGATTTAAGACAAAGACAACTTAACAAAATAAACTAACTGTGAGCTCACCTTAGCACAATGAAGATCTCTATGTTTTTTTAGCAGTTTGTCTGCTTGCTGGATTGCCATTTTATTGTTGCCATTATCAAGATAATCTAAAGAAAAGAAGGGAGAGAGAATTACTACAGACTATAAAGCTTCCCCCCCACCCATGGCATGGTTTCCAGGTGAGTAAAGTAACCGGAATGGGCTCCATCCAATACATCAGTAGGGCATCCTTCCGAGAACAGCTTATTCCCCATGGAGAAGTTTTCTCCTTTGGATTAGAAGAGAGGGCAGCCCTTGGTTTCTGGTGGGAAGGGAATGGGTCCTTCTCTGGTGTGTGTGTGTGTGTGTGTGTGTTTCCCTCTGATATTTGGTGACTGTTTGGTGGCTGCTTAACATGAGGTTCAACACCCTTAAATCTAACTCATTCTTCAACAAGTCAGAGTTGGAAGGTGTTGGTCTCCAGCTGGAAGAGAAACCAGCCAGAATTCCTAGTTATGAGGGGTCCTTGGTGCTCTGCGAGCATGGCTGTTTTCTCCCTTATTGGTAACCTCCTCCTTAATCTACCATATTGAACAAACCCATGAGAGAAGCTCCTACGGCCTAACCAATCAGGCTTTTTTCATGACCTAGTATGACGTATAAACAATATGAATTCCATCTAGGATAGATGCATAAAGAGATTCTTAATAAGGAAACTTTGTAGATATTTTGCCACCATATGAAAGGAGCAGAGAATTAAAAAGACGTGACAGTCAGCCACAACAAATTACTTCAAAACTGTTAATTCAACTCCTTGAATATTAAGTATGATTCCCAGGTTGGATTTGAGAAAGTTAACAAAGTCTACGGAAGCTTCTATACAATACACCATAAATTAAAACAAAAAGCAAACGCCAAGGGAAAGCTCTCATTAAAGAAGATATTAAATGAGATAAAATCAGAACTTGCCTGGACATTACATTAATTCTAAATGTAAATGTAGTTATATCAAAAAACAAAAATGCTTTTTCATGAACGTACCAATTAATACTAACACATTGTTTTGAAATATTATTCAAAATACTAAATTGCTTCCAATCTTTTCCAGCATTGTATTTCGATACAGAATTTGTTCAACGCTATAGTGTTCATATCTCCAATGTAGAAACGTATCTGATACGTACATAGCGTTTTAAAAAATGGTTGAGAAACCTACTTTCCCATTAAAGAGACTGACTGCTCAAAGATTATTTTCAGGACGCACAGGCAGTTTGTCAAATGTAACATTAAGCAGTTCTGACCTAATTCTTGTGAAAAGAACCAAGTACAGACAAAACCTGAAAATGCAGTTGTTGACTTTCATGAGGAGTGCAGAAAGAGCCAGGATAGCTGGGCCTGTAAAGATGCACCTTTAAAGTTTGCATTACCAGAAAAAATCCCAGATCTTCCCCAAAGCAATGCTTCTTCCTACCTCTCCAGACTAGCCTTTTTTAACTGATAAGTTAGGAAACACTGGTTTTAGGCTCTCTTTTTTGAGCTCTCCTACCAATATTACCTTTTATCACATTCATCTATCTGTGCAAAACCACCCTGTCCATTTTTAGTCCATATAAAGACAGAAAAGTGGCATTATGCAATACTGTACAAAGCAATTTTCTTAAGCAGCAAAAGTCATTTACTTGCAGCCAGGGGAGAGACAAATTAATCTGATGGCTGCCTCTGAATGAAAGAAACCATTCCTCATGAGCTTTCGGCTTACTGGGAGAACAGCGACAGAGGCTTGCAACAGAAGTGAAATATGAAGAAATCGAGTCAGAGTGTGGGATATGCATAACCTAAAGCAAAATAATACTTGGACTCCGTTGGAAGATCTCTGTTGTAAGAAAGAGGCCTTCAGGAGGCATGTGGAAACAACAGCTCAAGCATCTCACCAAACTATCCCGACCAAGAGATATATCAGAAATCTTGTATTTATAGGTCAATCTTTAAAAGTCTTTGGAAAAGCCACCTAGGTGAACCAGGCACCAAACCACCTGTCTTCCAGAGAACCTGAATTGTTTTCACTCTTCTGTTTCTTGTGGACTAAAATAAATACATTTAAAAATGTATTTTTCACCTATTCATATATTTTTTTGTTTTTACTTCTTCATCAAATGGAGTACAAAGAACGGGGGTGGAATCTTCAGAAGTCCACCATCTTAAGTTTTAAAGTTAAGCTTTAAACCTATCTAACACCCTGGGCTCCAGTGCATGTTCTCACAATCAGAGAGGAAGTCCTGCAACAAGCTAAACTTCATATCATTCCTGTTTCTGCAGATTTAATAAGCTCAAGATGTCCCCATTCCCATCCGAATCCTGTATTGGTGGTGATTTCTGGATGGTGCCTTTTCCCTCCCCACCTCCAACTCCAAAAACTGTACTTGGTTAGCAACCCCTGAAAAATGTGGGAAGGATGTGTGTGTGTATTTTGTATACACACAGACAAGCATGCCTATAAGAAAGAGAAGCCAAACATTTCACAGTAGCATCAGTTCTCAGTTCTTTCTAAACCACAGAGGGCTGAGAAGGTACAATAAACCGCATTCTTTGGAGACCCACCACAGAACTGTGGGGAAAAAAAATACTTTATGCATGCTGCATATAAACAGAACTAAAACCAGCACTTTTGATAGCTTGGCTTACCCTCATAAGGGGAGCCCAGGAGAATCCTTAGGAAAAACTTTTTCATGAGGACATGGGGTCCATCAGGAAAAGAGTAGGGGGTCTGTTCCCCAAAGGCTTGGATAAAGTACAATTAATAGTTTCAGAATAGCATTTCTGGACCTTCAACCGTCCCTTCTTCTTCTTTTTGGGATGTATGTGTGTGTTGTTTGTCTCCATGATTGCTCCAGGTAAAATTTTATGAAGCTTTGCAGGTTCTCCTCTGGAGACCTGGGGAAAGGGGTGGGGTGGGGGTCTCTTTCCCTCACCCCAAATTAGGGGTTTTGCCACCCAATTTAAGACCACTGAGGGGAAGATTATTCCCAAAAGCCCTTTAAAGGCACCTCCATCCCTCCCTTGTGCAGAAAAGCCTAAAAGGGGGTCCCTGCCAGGCTAGAGGAACGGAGGGCAGGGGGACCCCTTTAATGGCACCCCGCTGCCCCCTCAGAGCGCGCCACCCCCACCTCCACGACCGGGGGTCCTCTCCCTCAGGAAAAGCTCCCCCACCCCGCCCTCCCCCGGAGAGGTCTCCTACCCCCTTCCTCCCACCCACCCCCAAAAGACGGGGGGTCCCGGCTTCAGGCGCGGCCCGCGGAGACCCCGAGGAGGGAGGCAAGGAGGGAGGCAGGCAGGCGGCCACGGGGCCCGGCCTTCCCGTCCAAGCAGGCCCGGCGAGGCGCGTTAGGGAAAAGGCGGGAAGCGCGCGCGGGGCCTACCGTAGATGGGCCGCAGGCGCCGGTCGTTCGGGTCCTGCACATGGCCCCGCGCACCCGCCGCCGCCGCCGCCGCCATGATGAGAGCGCAGAACCGCAGCGCGCAGCCGCCGCCACCGCCGGGCCTGCTCGCCCGCCTCTGCTCTCCCTCGCTCTCTCGCTCTCCCCCCGGACGCCTGGCGGGGCGGGCCGAGCCGAGGGCGGGCGAGTGGGAGGCGGCGCGCCGGGCGAGGCGAGGCCCGGCACAACGGCCCTGCGAAGTGGGCCTCTGACCCGCCGGCCTCGCGTAGTCAGTCGCCCCCTCAGGCTTCGCCCGGCCTGGTGCGTGAAGGGCGAGGCGGCCTCGGTGCCTCAGTTGGAGTCTTTTTTTGAGGGGAAGGGGGCAGAAATCCCCTCAGCTGTGGGCCGTTGAAGCGCCCAGACTCCGAGGTTTGGAGCTGTGAGAGGTTCTCCCCTCAGCTTTCATTACTGTATTATTATTATTAATTATTTAATATTAGGGATATTTATGAAAACCATCAATTCCTCAATGTGGATGGGGAGGTGGAGTTCGTCCCCTCAACTCTTGAACGTTATAATAATATATAACTCTTCATCTGACAGTGACCAATGAAGGCCACCAACTCTTAAATTTGGGTGTGAGGAGTTCAACTTCAAATTATTATTATTATTAAAGTAAAAGTCATATTTATTAAAGCCATCAATTCCCCAATGTGGATGGGAGGGGAGTTTGTTCCCTCAGCTCTGAGTATTATAATATAACTGTTCAACTGACACTGACCAATGAAGGCCACCAACTCTTAAATCTGGGTCTGTGAGAATTATCCCTTCAACTATTTATTATTATTATTATTATTTATAGCAATATTTACAAAAGCCACCAACCGCTAATTTTGAATTGTTCCCTCAGCTTTGACTATTATGAATTATTATTTGGTTAATATGGGAGTGATATTTCTGAAAGTCACAGATTGTTAAATTTGAATCTATGAGGGTTCCCTCTATGAGGGATTGTTCCCTCAGCTTTGACTATTTTTTATATTCGAACAATAGCAATACTTACCAAAGACACTAACTCCTAATTTGGACCTGTGAGGTATTGTCTATCTGATCAGCATTGATAATAATTACTATTATTTATGAAAGTTATTCCTAAATTTGGATTTTTGAGGATGCATCTCCTCAGCTTTGGGTCTCTTTCAAATAATTAAACCCAGAGATACTTAATTAAGGATCTGTGAGGAGTTATCCTCTCAGCATTGACTATTATTAATATCCAAACAACAACATTTATGAAAACCACCAACTTCTAAATTGGCACCTGTGAGGAGTTATCTATCCCCTGAACTTTGAAGTATTATTATTCTTCAATTAATAGGTTGCAATATTTTTGGACAGCCACCAACTCTTTAATTTGGATCTGCAAGGGATTATCCCAAATTGTCAGGTTATGCCAATACTGGGCGCAATGGACAGAATATAAAATAGAATTTCCAACTCCTTTCTAGTCCAATGCTGAGGATTTGGGGTAAAAATAAAGCCTTTTTTTCCCTGCATAGTTTTCTGTAGAGAAAAAAAAATCTCACCTGCCAGCGTGATTCACATGCAGCAGCCCAACCTTCTCTTTAGCTCCTGAAGGAAAGGCGGGGTTTAAATGTGACGAATAGATTAATAAATAGTCCAATCCTGGGCAGGAAATCTGAATGTCCAAAATGTGTGAAAACTTTTGATGAGAAATGGGTTAGGGTTAGGGTTAAATATTGATCAATATTTCCAAAGTGATAACTTTTAACAATTGAATTCAACAGAAGATTCAGAGATGTGGCATGGCCGTTCAAATTTCTATAGGGTGGATGCACAAGCTCCTCTAGTGTTTCATGTTGTATGTTGAACACAGTCCCTATATGAGGAGATCCTGCTTTTTGGGGTATGTGAGTCTTACCCTTCACATTCCCAGCTGGATCCCAAATCACGAGAGTGAGAGAAAAATTCTTTATTAGGATAAATCTGCCAAACAAAATGACTTTTTCTTTGGATCCCTTTTTGACATTTGCACAGGCAATTACTTTTTAGCCATCTCCTGCAAATTACATACTGATTTTGAGCTGGTTTTGTTTTGTTTTGTTTTATTGGAAGTTAAAGGACTATGTTGTCTGGGTGGAAAACAATTACAGAAATACTGAATTAAGCTTGCCACCTGGTTAGGAACTGGAAGGTAACGCTAATTTGAGTTTGCTTTTTCATTTTCAGAATCTGTTTCAGTTGCATCTTCCTCAGTGCATCTCCAAAGGTCCAAGCTAAGATTTATCCTGTGCAACAGACAGGTAAGATGATCTGGAAGCCCAGTAAAATGGCCATATGAATTTAATAATTTGGATGCTCCACATTGCTCAGCCTTAAACTCTGGGAATTAAAGTTCATGCAGTTTAAAGTAGCCAAGATTGAGAAACAGGGTTAAGATCTTGTCTGATCTCCAAAGATTTCAGAGGAGATGGGTCAATCTGGGGATGTGGTGAAAAAGTAGCATAATTCTGAGTAAGCTGGCATCATATGGACTGGAGCTTCTGATACACCCAAACCTTTAAAAAATACATTCAGACAGTTAAAAAGTAACGGATGCAAGGCATCCGTGAACTGAGATGTTGTTCATGCTGCCTGGCAACTCAAGAGAGAAGACAAAGCAAGGCTAAAGTGGGTTGGTATGTATGCAATTAACTGCAACATAGCATTGTGGTAGCAAACCTGGGAGGAGGAAGAGGATGGGGGCAGAAGAGGGATTTCCTTCTTGAATCCCAATAAGCAGGTGTGCTCTGTGATTACATTATGATTATATCTGTTCTGGAGGACTGGAAGGTGCTGAGCTATGGTCACCGTGGGGTTGGGGGCAGAGGCGAGGAGGGGCAGGGAGGCAGCCATGCAACCCCAACTCATACTTACCTGGCAGGGGAGACACCAT
>JAEANM010001200.1:0-29181 GCA_017656035.1 Myanophis thanlyinensis
TGTTCAGTCGGTCTGGAGTGTCTGTCTGGTTAATAAAAAGAGCTGTTTGTTCACAATTCAAGTCTGTCTCTCCTTTCGAAAAACAAACCAGTAATGCCTTCTATAACTTTGGACCAGATTAGCTTCCACATTTTAAAAGGTTATCAGATAATAGCTTAGATAACCCAGAGGATGTTTCTCATTTTCAAAATAGCTATGTAAGTCTCATGAAATGGTAGGATCTGTTTAGCAATACAAATCTGGAATGATACTTCCATGATTTCAGGGAATGCTCAGTCAAATTAACCCCATAATTAAGAGGCCTTCAAGTGGTCAGTCAACCTCTCCTTCAGCCCATATTCTATTGAAAGCCAGACCCGACACCTCTCCTCCCTCTGGCCTCAGTCTTTGAATCCCAAGGTCCCATCAAAGCAGCTTCTAGCTAGCCTGACCGCATAATGGTCTACTTCCTAGGCAAGGGATTGCCCGTTTATCAGGCCAAGTTGTTCAATTCAGGCGGAGTGATAGAAATCCGAAGTGCCCCAAACGCTGCCACGAAGGTGCGGCTTGAAACGACCAACTGTGGGAGGTTGCGCCGCGTCTGGCAGCGGCTGGATCGGCTCCATTGGATGGGCCAGCCAAGGGCTCCATTCTCTACTTAGACGGGACGGGAGCAAGGCCGCCTCAGCATCAGCATCAGCAGACGCGGTTGGGCAGCACGGTCGGGCTGGGAACGATCCCGCTTCACGCAACCCCGAACTGGAGATGCCGCAATGAAATGTTCCAGCTGGTTTAGGCGCTCTCGGATCCCCTTTAAAGAAAAGCCCGGCTTCTGCGCTGCTTTCTGTCTCTATCCAGAGGTGTCCAGAACCCCTCGGGCGCTCCCGGGGACGCCGCTCTCCGCCGGCAGCCGGAGGAGGAAGGCGAGGTCCCAGCCTTCGCTTTCTTTCCTCGGCCTAGGAGAAAGCACCGGGGAAAGTCAGCGGGAGGCCCGGCTCTCGGGGAGAGGAAAGCCAAGCCGCCGAAAGGAAGCTGCCTGGCAGCTGCTCGGCTGTCCTTCGAGGAGCTGCGGCCGCGGATTTCCCGCCGCGCGCCTTGCCTGAGCCCTCGGCGGGGGCTCTGGAGGGAGGCCGCCAACTTTGGAGAGGCCTCTCCTCTCCTCTCCTCTCCCCTCCCCTCCCCCGCTCGAGGCCCACTCCAGCCCCGTCGACGGGCCGCTCTGCCTGGGCTGGTGGGCCTCCACCTTCCGCTCCTCCCCTTCCCCAAGAGTCCGCGGGAAGAGAGCCGAGCGCCCTTCGCCACCCCGGGCTGGGCGGGCCAGAGAGGCTTCTCGGCAACGCAGGATGCGGAGCCTAGCCGGATGGAGCGCTGCCCTGGTCCTGGCGCTCCTTCAGCCTGGCTGGGCCTTCTGGCTCCTCAACGTGCTCTTCCCGCCCAGCACCACCCCAGAAGCCGCCTCCGCCAACAGGACGCCCCCCGTGGTCCTGGGTGAGTTGGCGAAGAAGGAGGGAAGAGGAATGAAAGAAGAAGGAGGGAGGGAGGGAGGGAAGGAAGGAAGGGTGGGTGGGTGGGTGGCAAGGCCAGGGGGGAGGGAGGGGGTGCTGAGATGCCATTGGATTGTTCCCCACGACCCAAGAAGGGCGAGGGGGGCTCTGGCTAAGACTTCCCTGCAGGAAATGGAAGGGTTGAGCACAGAATGGGCTCTCCACAGCCACTTTTGAGCCCGAGTCTCCGAAGGGCTGCTGGAAGAACTCAGGTGCCAGTGGGAGAGCTGCCCAACAGCAGAAGGGCCCGGGCTTTGGTCCTGCCGCTGGCCCATGTTTAGTTGACAGCCCCTCCTTCCCACAAGGCTGGTAGCAGGTCAGAGGCAAAGGCAACCAAATTGCTCTGCATCCTTGGGAGGGGGGGGGACATCCTGCTCCCAGGGAAATGTGGCAGCACCAGGTTCATTTCCCAGCAATCTGAATAATCTCTCTTAACATGAAAGAACCTTGTGGGGAGGTCCGGTCTAAGAGGAGCCGGCCCCTTTCTCCCTCTGCTCTGAAAGGGTCCCTGGAGCCCCAGGCGTGGTGGCTGGGAGGGGCTGGGGGCCTTCTGCTCCAGGCACCCACCGAAGCTGCTCCCCAACAATTGCCCTGCTTCACTCACAGGGCTGCCGGCGGTGGGGCATCTTGCAACTGCTGCTCTGTCCGGCATCAGAAGGGAAGGACAACAAGGACTGGGGAGGGAGAGCAAGTCTATGGACGGGTAGCATCGGGAGCCTGGCAGTGCCAAGGACAGGAGGCTCCCAAATGGCCGTCAGCTGCCAATGTTCGGAAGACAGGGAGGAACGTCCATTTTGCATGTTGGGTTTGGAGATGGATGGAGGTCTGATCCAGATGTTGGTGTCTTAAAATGCAGAATGAAGTCAAATCTGGAAGCTAACTTTACCAACCGCACAGCCACCACTTTTAAGCAGGTAACTTGCAGTTTGCTTCTCCTTAGTTCTTTAAACTCATTTAGACCTAAACCGGTTAGGAATTCCTAAGAATCCGCCTTGAGTGGATCCGCCGAGGCCCTTTTTAGCAGGAGGAAGGAGCTGAGTCTGCTCTTGCTCAAAGGCCCAGCTGCAAGTGGGGAGCCAGAGAAGATCCTGGGGGCTCCCAGCAATGGGAAGAAGAGCCGCCACTTTGCTCTGCTGCGGCTGCTGCTGCTGCTGCTGCTGCCACAACTGAAAGGGGAAAGCCCCCACCTACAACGTCCCCCTTTCTGTGGCGGTGAAAGGGGGCAAGCGCTCTGCCCCACAGTGACCCTGCAGCCAGCCTGGCTCCCTTTGAGATTATCTTTTTGCACCGAGTGGTGACTTGCAAGTGGCCCTTGCTGGACTTTGCCTTGTTTGCCTGGCACTGTTTGCCTGAAGGGAACAGCCAGATCAAGTTCCCAGCAGGGTCATGGAAAAACCCAGGAGAGGTTGGGGGCACCTAAAGACCCCCAGGGGGAGCTCAGAAACCATCCGGCCACTTCCCTCAGCCCAGAGGTGGAAGGCCCATATTGGCCTTGGTGGCGCAGTGGTCAGAATGCGTACTGCAGGCTACTTCTGACTGTCAGCTGCCGGCAGTTTGGCAGTTCAGATCTCACCTGCTCCAGGTTGACTCAGCCTTCCATTTTTCCCAGGTGGGTAAAATGAGAACCCAGATTGTTGGGGGCTAGAGGCCGACTCTGTAAACCGCTTAGAGAGGGCTGTAAAAGCATTATGAAGCAGTATATAAGTCTAAGTGCTATTGCTGTTGTTTACATTCGTTAAGCAGACCTACCTCTCAAACTGTACAATCCTGAACTGTGTAAATATCACTGTATAATTGTAAGTCTGCAACAAGTGAAAACAAAGCAGTCAAACGAAGTAACATAGATGTCTTCAAGATACGGTCAAAGTCAACCATGATGGTGCAGTCAAAAACTTTGCCCACGTTTTCTGTGACGGCTGTCATGGCCCCACTTCACAGACCACACCTGGTGGACGCTCTGAGAAGATATCAAAAATGAGGAGGAGGAAGGAACACTCCAGAGGCCTCAAATCTGCAGCTGTTTGACATGAGGAAATGGCACAGAGACAGACAGGTGGCTTCCACAGCTGTGAGGCAACATGCAGAGGCTGACATCCTGTGTACCCCACTTGCTACTTTGGGGAGATGTCTAGAGGGTGCTTCCCCCAGCTCTTGGCAAATCAGGTCCACCCGGACCAGAGGGGGCCTGCCTCAGTCAGCCTCCCCCTTTCCCCTTGACCCTTTGCTGCCCACACCCCACCCCTGGGATGGGAGAACTGCCAGCTGCTTGCAGGCTGCAGGAGGTGGAGTTCAGGCCTGAAGCTGGAATTGCTTCTGCTTCTTACTTGCGGCTGAGGTTTTTCCTGTGGGACAACCCGGGCGGTGGTGTTAATTTACTTCCCCCCTGGGGTCCTTTCCTTCCCATCTTGTGATGTCCTGTATCAAAAATCACACATGAATGTGTGATTCACAGTGAATGTCTCCCGACTTTGATAAAATTTGGAAAGCAGGGAGGGGGAGGAACAAGAGATAAAGGAGAAGACAGAAGAGGAAAGGACTATAAAGTATTCCCATAATCTACCTCCCTCAACCACACTATCCCCTTGCCCTACTACCTATGGTTGCGAGTGGTCGCAGACACATTTCACTGCATTTCCTATTATGTATGTCTGTGCATGTGATGAATAAAATTTGATTTGATTTGAAAACTGCAGAGAGAAATGGGGGGGGGGGGGAAACAACTCTTCTCCACAAGCTGCCTCTCAGCCAACCAGCCCTTCTGGGGGGAGCAGCTCTTTAGCCAGAGCAGTCTTATCAAGGCATTATAAAGTGGTATTAACATTTTACATGATCTTGATTCCATCCCTTTGTTAATTGCAGCCTAGAACTGTTTTGGCTTTTTTGGCAGCTGCTGGCTCATATTTAAGTGATTGTCCATTAGGACTCCAAGATCCGTCTCACAATTACTACCATACTATTGAGCCAGGTACCAACTATCCTATACCTGTGCATTTGGTTTTTCTTGCCTAAGTGTACAATTGTATTCCCCCCCCCATTGAATTTCATTTTGTTAGATAGCACCCAATGTTCAAGTTCTCATCCAAGAAGCTTCTTCAGCTCTGATCGGATGATGAGGAATGGAAGGATTTATATTCCTTGCAGACAGCTGGTCATTTGCATTCTTCTAGAGAGTCGTTGAGGCCACCTGGAGGTTTATCTGTGTCCTCAGAGTCACCTGAGTAGTGGAAATGGGTGTGGAGCCTGCTTGGAATTGCTGATGACTGAGAATCTTCATAGACACCTGCACATTTGGCTTTTCTTGCCTAAATGTAGAATCTTAATTACCACCCACCCCTATTGAATTTCATTTTGTTAGATAACACCCAATGTTCAAGTCTGTCAAGATTCTTCTCGATCTTAAGCCCATCTTCTGGAGTGTTGGCTATTCCTGCCAGCTTGCTGTTGTCTGCAAATTTGATGAGGTCTCCGTCTATCCCTTTATCCAAATCATTGATGAAGATACTGAAGGGTACTGGGCCTAAAACAGAACCTTGGGGTACCCATTGCATTCTTCCCTCCAGATGGATATCGTTCCACTAGGGAGTACATGTTGAGTGTGGTTGGTGAGCCAGTTACAAATCCATCTGGTGGTGATGCTGTCTAACCACATTTAACCCACATCTCTGATCCACTTGCCTTATGGAAGGCCAAGTAAATTATATCCACAGCATTCCTCTGGTCTAGTAATTCTGTCATTTTGTCAAAGAATGCAGTAAGACTTATCCGGCAAGATCTGTTTTTGACAAACCTATGTTGGTTATGGCTTCATTTGCCTCTAGGTGTTCTTTGATTCATTGCTTGATTATCTTTCCAGAATCTTCCTAGGTATTGAGGTCAGTCTGATTGGTCTGTATTCCCCTGGATCTCCCACCCACCCACCCCTTTTGAAGATGGGAACGACATCAGCTCTTTTCCAGTCCTTGGGCAGTTCCCCAGTGCTCCAGGACCTTCAAAAGAGATACTTCAGTGGTTCTGAGGACATGCAGCTCCCTTCCATGTGCCAAAGGCAACTTTAGGGCTGGGCTGGAGAAAAAGCCCCTGAGCTGCTTTTCTGCAGATCAGCCCTGGAGTTCTCCTCCCCTCCATGCACAGAAAGGAACTCTGTCCTGACATCCAAGTAGGGTTTTTGGCACATGGAGCATTTGCAGCATTGGAAATCTTCTTGTTTTGGGGAGCCAGCTGCAAATGGCCCATGCTGCAAACAACCTGATGCATTTTGGAAAGGGCGTTTTCAATCAGCCTCCTTCCAAGCAGAATGCAAACAGAATTAAAAATAAATAAAATTAACCTAGACTGAATGCTGGAAAGAATATTTATAGATTTGCAGGGAAGTTATAATGTGACCTGGAGGTCTTCCACAGTGTCTTGCAAGCCAGCTGGGCCCCCATCAATGTCCAGATGTAGTAAGCAGGGAGTTGATGGGGCAGCTCCAGTGGCCACAAACTCCAGCACCAAGGCCTTGCTCCTGTCTGCCGCCCTTGGACGTGAGCCTCTGTTTGACTGTCTCCCCTTGGAAGAGGGACGTTCCTCTTGCTTTTCTCCTTTCTTTGGACTGGCACATCCTGTCCTTTCTCACCTTTCCTACAAGGTGGCTTGGGGACCTTGAATCTCCACCACACATTTTGGAGAGGGTTCCCTTGGATGAAGACCCAGAATGAGGCCCAAGCCCTGAGCTGGGTTCTTTCTTGGAAAGGTCTTAATTCCAGAAGGAGCTGTTACAAAATCTCTTTTATTTCATAACAATTGTAGCATTCTCATAGTTTTCCATTTTGTTTCTCTACCCTACACTTCTCTTCCTCTTTATTGGATATGTAGTACTATGTTACTTTTCTGTTTTTAGATAGTAGGAATAAGCAAACAGTGATGAACTAGTTTTTCTAATACTAGAGAAGGTCACAGGTCAAAGATGAAACAGACATATATTGAAGACACCACCCAAAACTACCCAACCTAATTGTGAAATATCTGTTTATCTCTTTCTTCTCCTCCTCTCTTCCTATCTGTTGCACAACCTCTGGTGATTTGTTATATTCCACCCCCAGATTTAAAGGAATCACTGCTGTCCTTAGGCTTCTCGACCTAAGGTCAAGATCTTAGTAAAGATATTAAAAGTTTTCACAATTTAGGCCAGATAATCAAGGCCTCCCTGGACCACGTCCCTGCCAGAGCACAAAGGCACCTGGAGGACAGGCTCTTTTAGCTCTTGGTTGGTAGAAGAGGGTCTCTCGCCTCCAGAAAATTGTGGCAGGACGATGGCCAAACACCGGCCTATTTGGCGATTCAGCATCAAGCAAAGTTGGGTTTTCCTCGGGCATTTCGGACTTTGCAATTTTAGCCTGGCTACCTGCTGGTTATTTGGGGATATTAATCTAAAGAAGCATGGATGGTGGCAAAATGCAGAAAACCCTGCTGCCATCTGGTGATGGTCTGGATTTTTGCAGACCAGAACTGACCATTGCTGCTTCTGAGATCCTGTGCCTCTCTATTCCTGAAAGCAGCGCCTGACCCCTTGCCCGACAAATTGCTTAAAGGGAGACGCAGCACACAGAGAATCTCTGCTGACCCACAAACCTTTTCCTAATGGCAGTCGCTGCAGCAGCACCCACAGGCACAAACAGGTGTGTACCTGCTATGCTGTGCAGGTGATGAAAGGGTGGCTGGGGAGAAGGGAGCACCATGCGAATTAAGCCGAGTCTGGAAAGGGGGGTCTCCCTGCCTGCCTTCTTTCTTCTCCTCGGCCAGCATGAGGCTGCCTGGTCAAGCGGGACTTGCAGCAGGGCCTGATCCTTCCTTATTTCTGCTGCTGCTGCTGCTGCAAGCGGGTAATCTCTCCGGCTGCCTTGCTCTGCCTTCTTCTCTAGGCTCCGGTTTGGAAAACTCTCGTCCCAAGACTTTCCCCGGCACTTGCCTTCTTATTACAATTGTGACTTGACAGGACCAACAATCGGTTTGAGGAAAGGTTGAAAACAATTTAGTATTTAGTTTTCTCTGTAGCTTGGGCACCTATAGGTTTATTGGATTTACGGTGTCCGACTTGTTCTTGAGCAGTGCTGGGAGCACCCCTGTCTTTCTGACTAGCTTGTAAGCTGCTGACGAGAGCAGGGAGACTCGATGGGTGGCTTTGCCTGGCAGCCCTGCAGGCCGGGGATTGCCAGGGGTGGAGTGGGATGGCAGCTGCTGGGCAGCTTTGCCCCAAGGATGGGCAGGGATCGCTAGAAGGGAAAGCCGCAGGGAGGAGCAGAAGCGAGAAATGAAGTGTGGCTTAAAACATGTCTGACTCCAGATACTCTGGGGACTTTTTATAATTAATAAGGCAGAACAATTCAAAAGGACAGATGGTGTACCTCCAGAAAAATCAAACACAAGCAAATGCCACTTTAGAGAGAGGGGCTCACCCAACCCTATCTACAGGTTGAGAAGAATAATGGGCTTTTCCTCCTATGCGGCGATCTCTGGGGCGATCCTCTTTCAGAGGTCAGGAGCTGTCTTGCCAGGTGCAGCTGTTTGCAGGGGGTGGACAGGAAGGTAGAGAGGAAAACCTGCCCCTTCCCTCCAAGACAGGGTTGCCGCCAGAAGAAGGGAGGGGCCCAGGCTTAAAGGCAGGTACAGGAGGAGGGCCCCCAGGAACCCCCAACTCTGCAGGCCGTTTGGTTCAGAAATGGGAAGGCAGTTGCTCTCTTTGCTTTTCTGCCTCTGCAGTGCCTGGGTACCTCGGGAATCAGCTGGAGGCTAAGTTGGACAAGCCAGATGTGGTGAACTGGATGTGTTATCGCAAGACCGATGATTACTTTACCATCTGGCTGAACCTCAACATGTTCCTGCCTTTTGGAGTGGACTGTTGGATCGACAACACAAGGCATGGCTGTGGGGGAACCACCCCCTTTCTTCCCACACAGAAGCTCCCCCACAGCACATCATCTCTACTCTTGGCCTCTCCTCTGCCTGTTGGGATGGGGGTCCTTGCTGGCCCAGGCCCTAGAGTGCCCCTGACTCCCAGACCAACAAAAAGTGGGGCTGATGCAGAGGGAGGGGAGACCCCAAAGATGCAATGAGCAGCAAGTTTTGGAGCCTCTCCCAAACACACAAGAAATTGTGCTAAGCCATTGTTTGTTTTATACAACATAATGGGTGGTTGGCACAAGCTCTGCTAAACTATAAACCATAATTTATGAAGAGTGGCCGATTCAAGAGCATGCTAAGCCAAAACTAAGCAAAGCATTTTGGGACTTACTGCATTTGCTCAGTGCTTCTGTCATTCATTTCACCTCAACTCTGAGTGAAAATATGATCCCATAACTTTCCAATAGAACCTCTCGGTATTAATTTATTCTGGGAACACTCCCCCCCCCCTTCCATCCCTCAGTAAACCCCAGAGAATTGCTGATTTTGTTATTATCGCCTGCCTAGTCTCTCTCAGGGTCACTGATCCTGGTGGACTCTCGTTGCTTTCATCTGGGACACTGAGGCTCCTACTTCCTGCTCCCTGGCCACCTCATCAACTGTTAGGCAGGCTGAGTTCAGGGCTGCCTTAGAGAACCAGTCCTGGTAGCTCCCCTAAACAGCTGGCAGGCATCAAGAAGGACTTCCTGGTGCAAACCCACAACTCCATCTGCTGTTTCAGAAATTAGCTTTAATCATGGCTTTAGCATCCCTGAAAAGCCAGAAACTCCTGTTTTAAGGTAGCTAGACAAACGTGGCATGGACTGCCCAATGTGGCAGGAGTCTCCCTCCCCTGGCAGCCCCCCATCTCCCCCATGCACCCTCAGCTGATTCTTACTGGTGGGAGGCAGGTTCTGATAGAAAGGAGGCTCCAGATGCCCCATGGTGGCATGTGGGGCCTGGTGGGAGCCTTCTTTTCTGGGGCCTCCAGTCCACACGATCTGAGGCCTCAACCTAGACAGTAGATCTAAAGGATTAAGGCTTGGAGTTTTTAGATCAACGCTGCTAGTGATCCTGAGGGTGATACCCAGCCCCTTAAAGTTCTCTGGTGAAATGGCCTTTGTTGGAAGTGGACCACCTAAAGTAATGATTGTGTTTTCTCTCAACCCACCCTTGGGGGGACACAGAGTGATTTACAATAAAACCACCCGGAGCATAACCAACGCCCCCGGAGTCCACATCAGAGTTCCTGGGTTTGGCCAGACCTTTTCCGTGGAATACCTGGATGGTGGCAAATTGGCCGGTAAGAAGAAGGAGGGAGGGAGGGGGAGCTCACCCAATAGGGTGAAATGAATCCCCAAATTTCTTCTGAATCTTTGGTTTCCCTGGCTTCCTGGATTTTCCAGCATGGAAAGGTTTTTGAACGCAGCTCAGAATCTGATAAATCCAATGAAACTCTGAACACGAGGCTGCTGATAATCAGCTTTATTTTTGGCCAAAACAAAGCTGGGCGACATTTGTCTCACATCTTAAAGCAAAGAGAGAGAAAAGTAGACACGCCCAAAAAACTTTTTTTCAAACTTCTTATAGTTTCCACAGATTGTCATAATATTAGAAACATAATTTCATATCCATTAGTTCATGCAAATCTCCTGATTTTCTCATCGCTCTGAAAACAACAGACGTCAGAAGGGGAAAAGAATACATTTTTTTGGCATATAGCCCAGAGTTTGTTAGGGAGTGTTATCCATATTAGATTGCTGAGAATACACAATTTAAGTTACAAGTGAAGTTAACTTGGCAATTAGCCTGGAGGGTTTATTTTTGCAGTTAGAGCATTCGGTTACAATGGAGCTCAGCTGAGCAGGAATAACAAAAGCTGAGTTAGGTTACAATCTGTACATGTTCTGATCCTTTCAGAATAATGGCAGAGAGTTTGGGCGATAGGCTGTCTATTGCTGTCTTTGTTGGGGGGCTACCTGCGCAAGGCCCCTCCCCTGTGGAGGTCCAATATACAGTTATGATGACTGGAGGGGAGTAGCTTTTTTGCCAGTGTGGCAGAGCAACCACAGCCCTTCGTGGGTGAATCAGTGGCCAGAGCACTTCCCTCCAGGTAGAGCAAAGTTTAGGGAGGACAATAATACAGTGGAGATTACATGATGATTCTCCTGATGTCTTGGAGACATTGGAAAGATGAGAGGTGCTCAGTGGAGGGCAGCCCTTTGGATTTCAAAAGTTGCTACCAGGTGGTGCAGGGTCTCTTTGGAATCACTTCGATCTTGGTACTTTTTCTAAAAACCGTTTGGCTTCTTCCGAGGGAGTCAGGAATGGTTTGGTGAGGAGAACATGAGCAGATGCCTGGGCCATGAAATTCCAGGCAGGCCTTGAAGCACCTTGCCCAAGGAAAGCCAAAGCACAGCCGGTTCCCTGGAGGCAGCCCTTCCTCTGCCCTCCACTAACCCCCCTCCCCTTCCTTGCTCTAGGCTACATGCATACCCTGGTGCAGCACCTGGTCAACAATGGCTATGAGCGCGATCAGACTGTGAGAGCGGCTCCCTACGATTGGCGGCTTGACCCCAGTGAGTATGCATGGGCAGAGGCGGGAGACCCCTGCTCCCCAAGGGGTCTCAGCGGGGAGTATGGGAAGAGGAGGGTCATCACAACCCACTCTGAAGGGCAAGACAGCTTGTACATCCCATATCAGCCATCTCTGATTTAGGCCCTGCAGCAGGGGAGTCCATCTTTTCTGCATTTTTTACTGCTTGCTGTTCTGCCCAACAAAGGTTGTTGTTACAAGCGGCTATGTAAGTCTTTTAATAGCAGTCAAACAATCAAACAACCAATAAAGCCTGATCATTAGTTTCAGGTCGTTCCATTTTTTCTGGTGGCCCCAGCAAAGCAACCATAGGATCAGGATACGGTGCAAAGGAAACCATTTTCTGCTCCCCACTCAAAGCAATTGGTATTACCTTTTTCCCAGTTAAGGATTTTCCTTTCACAAATCCGGGTTAAGAAGAATGAAGAAAATGCCTCATCAGGCAGATCATCAGATCATGTCATCAGAGAGATATGATATTTCCCACCTGTCCCTGGCTTCTCCACATTTGAAACCCTGACACAAGAAACACACAAATAAAATGTGACATGAAATGAGTGACAGGAGAGATCTGGGGTGGACGGGGGAATGAAATTCAGCAGTGAGGCTTTGGGCATCCTTCATTACAGGTGCTTGGGGGCAGCTGGAAGCCAGCAAGGACCCGGAGCCTCAGCATCAAGGTTGAGCCATGGGGGTGGGAAGGTGGGGTCAAGGGTCAGCTATCTTCCCCAGGAGCATCCCCCCCAATTCCCCCCATAGTGTGCCTCTCACCTGCCCTTCTCAAAGGGGCCAGAGATGGTTTGCCTGCAGCCTTGGGGGGCAGGAGGGGAGGCAGGGATGGAAGGAGCCTTTTGGACAGGGCATGGGAAGATTTCCTCTGGACCCCAGGAAGTGGGGGGTGGGGGTGCAGTTGCCCCCCCCCCCATACTCCTCCTCTTTCCACAGCCAAGCAAGAGGACTACTATTCCAGGCTCCGGGGCCTCATTGAAGAGATGTTTGAAGCCTACCAGAAGCCGGTTTTCCTGATTGGCCACAGTCTTGGCAACATCCACATCCTCTACTTTTTGGTTCAGCAGCCACAGGCCTGGAAGGACCGTTTTGTCCAGGGCTTAATTTCCCTCGGAGCCCCCTGGGGGGGAGTGGTGAAACCCATGCGGATCATGGCTTCGGGTGAGTAGCTGCCCAGGCACTCCAGCTGTGTCTCCCTGCCGCCTGCATGGAGCTGGGCTGCACCAGCTGCTCTTCCTGGCCCCCAGCTTTCCCCGCCCTGCCCACTAAAGATCCTGGGGGTATCTTGCCCCCACCCCTCCGGCCCCCACCCCTTCTGAGGAGAAAGCAGAGAGGCATCAATCTGTTTCTGTCTTTGCACCAGTTTACCTTTAGGAAGAGGAAGGAATCCTTGGAAATTTGGTTTTGTTTATTCACCAGCTGTCCTCTGTGGCTGAATAACATTGTAATGCAATTTTTTAATTACAAATTAGCAAACCTGAAAGTGGGAGTAGAATAATGCAATTCCGCTGGTGTCCTTTGCAGGTGACTACCAGGGCATTCCTGTTATGTCTAACATTAAACTGCGTGAAGAAAAGCGAATATCCACAAACAGTCCCTGCCTGTTCCCCACCCAAACAGCCTGGCCAGAGACACACGTCTTCGTCTCCACCCCCTTCTACAACTATACCCACCGGGATTACCGGCAGTTCTTCAACGATATCAACTTTGAAGACGGCTGGTTCATGTGGAATGACAGCAAGGAGCTGATGGCAAGGCTGCCAGCCCCAGGTGTGGAGGTCTATTGCCTGTTTGGCACTGGACACCCCACTCCAGAGACCTACATTTACGATGACCACTTTCCCTACGAGGACCCAGTGGATATTATCTATGGGGACGGAGACGAGACGGTTAGCTGGCGCAACATAGAGCTGTGCAAGGAGTGGCGCAACCAGCAGGATAAGAAGGTCCATGTCCTGGAACTGCCTGGAGCTGAGCATCTCAACATGATCTTTGACAACCGCACCCTACAATACATCAGTGAAATCCTGTTCGGGAACCTGGAGAATGTGACGGCTGCACAAGACCTGGGGCGAAGAGCTCTCTGAATCCCCATGGAAAGGGAAGCCCTCCCCACTGAGAAACGGGCTGCTGTTTCTTCTGCTAGTGTGGGGAGGGAACATGAATGCTCACACAGCCACAGCACTGAAGCTTTCCCTGTGCTGGAGAGACTCAAGGGTTGGCTGCCCCCCCCAACCCCCCTCCCCCCGTTGTTTGGTTGTTAATCTGATAGTTCCCATTTCCCCACCGTATTTTCAAGAAGCCCAGAGCACACGCACTGCTTAAAGGCTTCTGCAGAGCAGCACCAGCTTTTCAGAAATCGTAAGGGTATGTGGCGAAGGTCTTGGAAGGCTGGGCCGAGAGACGCTGCCAAAGGAGGGCTCAGATAAGATATGGCACAGCCTGCAGCTGCATGGTAGGTGGAGCAAGAGACTCAGAAGACACCCTTCCTAGTTTCTCAGGCAGAGGGAGATTTGCACCTGCAGACTTGCTGTTAATATAGTTTTACAATAAAGTAGAATTAGTACATCTGTTCTTGTTTCTTGTCTGGTCTACTTAGTAAGGCTGATATCAATCTTGCAAGTTTCTGATTCCCTTTCAAAGAGAAGAATTTTAGGAATGGTTTCCAGTCCTTGAGGAATTCTGCTGTTGTGATGACCTGGGGATGGGCACAGAAACAACACAGCCAAAAAGAAGGCTTGACTCCCCTTTATTGTTCCAACTTTGCCCCAAAAGTCCCACCGTTCCCTGCAAGTCCAGGAGCCAACCTCTAAACACGCACCTGCGATAGGTCCTGGCTGCTGTCAGTCCGGAGGAGCAGCCCAATTCTGAGAACAGCCACAGCTTGAGCAGTTTTGTTTCCAAGAGTCCCTGTTGCAGAAGAGTTCCCTGGGACTGCAGCACCACCCGGAGTATAACTCTCACTGCGACCTCGCATGTAGCCAGGCCAGCATGACAAACAAGGCAAACAAGATAAAACAGCAAAGTATCCAGAGGTCAGTAACAGCATGTGAGGCTGGAAAAAGCAACGCTTGTTCCCAACAAACGCCCTTCCCAACAGTATCTCTTTAAATCTCATTCCCCAGGTGAGCCTTATGAAAAGGAGCAGGTACTCTCTTCCCTCATCATTGGGTTGCCCTGCGCTGATCCCACCTCCTCCATTCTTCAGGATGGGGGGGGGGGGGAGGTAATTACTCATCACCAGAGCTCCATTGCTCCTTTGCTCCACTGCCTGCCCTTTCCTCCCCCCTCGCCTGGTCCTCCTGTGCTCCCTCTCCCTTGCTGGTGACCCTTCTCAGGTCCAGGAAGCTGCACCCACAGGATGCAGGTAGCACATGAAACCACGTCTCCTCCGGTCCACGGAAAAATCCACAGAACCAGCCCCTGGGACCCAAAAGGTTGAGGGCCACTGTGCTAGAGAATGCAATTGTTTTTTGCAAGTCAGTCAGAAAAGAACGGCGTTCCAGAGAGATAACAAGGTGAGACAGAACGTCTGTATAGTAAAATGCTGCTTTGCATGTGGATCTACTCAGCATATCCAGAAAAATTGCCCAGTAAGAAGATTAAAAGGTACAAACAGGAAAGAGAAAGTACAGTGACAGAAAAAGGAAGACACACAGATTTCTGTGGTGACAGCAACCAGCAAAGACGCTAAAGACATTTGGTTGTTGGACAGTGGGGCAAGTGGGACATACTGTAAATAACCCAAAACTTTTTCCAGGAAGTTGAGGAATTGGCCTACACCTTTGAGGGGGAAAAAGGTGGATATTAACATTCTTAGACTTGTTCTGTATTCCATGAAATGAATGATGTGATTAGTACCAACTAGGTAGTTTGAATTGTAACTGCAGCAATGGGAGTGGATTAATGTGCAGATGCCTCCTTATAGTAATCCTTTAGAAGAGATTTGGCTATAGCCTTGGCACCCCAATGTTTACTTGTATATAATTCCCTCGAGGGGGCCCATAATTCACGTACTGGGAAAAGTCTTTTCTCATCCTTTGCCAACTAATTCTCCTAATAAACAGCACCCATATTATATGCCCTGTGCCTTTCCTGTGGGGGATACGAAGGAGCCAACACAGGCAGGTGAGAAAGAATTGAGTGCACAGACATACCAAGGAGAAAGGAGACCTCAGACAGCAGACTTGGTGGCATGGGGCATTTTCCTGGCCATGTTTACTGTCATGTGCCTTACCATGTGCCCTTACATGCATAATAGGGAAGCAAAACAGCATCCAATAATCTCAATATTTCAGATCCATATTTAACGGGTACCTTGGGTGGTTAGCAACCCACGCTCCTTCCACAAGTCACCATGTATACGTACAAGACCAAAAGCAAATTTATTACCTATGAATGATAGTCAGCCTTTTGGGCTGAGGTTCCTGCAGGGAAGGCTGCTGCTTTCAATACTCGGTCCAAAGTGATCACAGCATACCCAGCTAGCCTTTCTCCTTGGTATGTGAAGCTGCTGCCATCTATATACAGGTCCCTTATCTGCATCCTCAAGTGGCCGGTCACCCAGATCCAGACAGTCAGAAAACACTTCAGCAATGGTTTGGACACAATCATGAATAATAATGTCTTGTCCCAGTTGGGGAAGAAAGGTGGCCAGATGGAATCTGCCATATTTTACTTGCACATGTGGATTGTTAAGAAGGGCAACCTGGTGTCTCTTGAGGCGACTGGCTGTAAGCCAATGAACCCCCCCCCCCTTTGACCAAGTAATTCCTGGATGGAATGAATGAACAGTCTCCTCTACAGTGGTGACACCAAAGGTTAATTGCTCAGTAGCTTCTAATAAAAGGACGATGGCTGCACGAAAGCTCAATGGCCATCCTTGAGCAACGGGGTCAAGTTGTTTGGATAAATATGCTGCTGGGCATTCCCAGCTTGGTAGAGTCTAGCTTAGAATGCCAGCTGCCACCCTCTTGCTCTCCACGTCAAACAATGTAATGGGTTTTGTGACATTAGGAATTTCATTTGCATTTAAAGAGTTTTAATATTATAAAATGCCACCTGGCTGTCTTTTATCCACTCAGAAGGGTCCCTATCAGAGCCGTTTTTAGTTTGATAAAGGGCTTTGCTATCAAAGTGAAATTGGCTATCCAAATGTGGCAAAGCTTGTAGCTGGAGTTTAGTTTTAGGTGGCTTGAGAAGACAGACAGCTTGGATCCGCTCTTGTGATAGCTTCCTATCCTACCAGTAGTATCCTGAGATAGAATAGAACCTAAATATCTGACCCCTTGTTGAAAAAGTGGTGCCTTAGTGTGAGAAGCCCAATAGCCCCAGTGGCTAGAATAAAAAAAAATCAGAATTCAAAAGACAATTATTTTCAGAAGGGGTGGCCAAGAGCAAGACATCTGTGTATTGCAACACAACTGGTATCATCACCAGTGGTATCATCAACCTGCCATCAGGTGACTAATTCCGTGACCAACACATTTCCAAAGTTAGTAGGACTATTTTTAAAATCTTGGGGTAGAACAGTCTGGCAAAGCTGCGCTATGCTGCCACTGAAAAGCAAAAAGTGGTTGACCCCCAAGAGCCAAAGGAACACTGGAAAAGGCCTCTTATGATCAATAAGTGTACACCAAGTGAGATGTGGACCTAGCTGACTAATCAAGGTGTAGGGAGTGCGGGCCATCTGATGCAATAAAACCGTGCTCTGATTGATGGCTCGTAGATCCTGATAGAAACGATAAGAACCATCAGGCTTTTTGGCCAGTCAAAACAGTGTGTTATAGGGGCTGCGAACCTCCTTAATGAAACCATAGGTGAGGAAGTTATTGATTATAAGTTCCAACCCTTGTAAAGCTTCCAGATTGATAGGATATTGGCGTATGGAGATTGGTTGGCCATTTCTACTGGGGATCCATTAATAGCCTGTCCAAGAGTTCTGGAGTACCACACGTCAGGATCTACAAATTGTTCTAGTAAGCCAGGGGGCTGGTAGACAATATTAGGTGAGACCTGAAGGACCATTAAGTGCCAGGCTTGTTCTGGGGGAACAGTGAGTTCTACTCGGTGCCCCCCTGGAAAGAGATGGTGGTTTGCAATTTAATGAGCAAATCTTGACCCAAGAGGGGCATTGGGCAATCAGGAAGGTGCAGAAACTGATGAGTAAGGCAAGTCATCAATGGAGCATTCAAGAGGGTCAAGAATAGTGGCTGACAATGATTTACCACCATCCCCTACTACCTCCATAGTTTCTGAAGAGTGATATCTGAATAGTTGATCGAGTACTGAGCATGATGCTTCTGTGTCAATCAAAAAAGGCACAGTCTCCCTCTGACTTGGGGTTTTACTAGGGGTGTAGAGGAGATATTTCAGAGGGCTGGGAGACAAAGGTCCCCAGGTCCCCGACCCCCTTAGTACTTGGGGTGAGGGAGTGGGGCAGTGTGACCAATGGGTCGCATGGCGGATTGGGGATGCAGAGGGCATGCCCTGTTCCAGTGGCCAAACTTCTTACATCTGCAGTATGGATCCTATTACAGGGCAAAAGGTTGTAGCTGATGTCCATGAGTGACCTGAAACTTGGGAATCATGTCACTCTCTCTTTTCGTCCTTCTCGTCTGCGATAACCACTTCCTCCCCATCCTCCTAAGGGGGCTGTTGAAGAGCTTGGGCCAGATAGGAGAAGGACGCTGCATTTTTCTTCTTCCTTCTTGGCTCCTCTTGCTTCCGTCTCAGGTGGAGCCATATACAGTACCCCTTGTAAGCCACTTCCAAGAGTTTTTGTATCGTGTTGGAGGAAGCACTATGTGACTTTTGCAGCTTGCATCTGACATTGAGTGTTTTGACCAATAAAAAGCATATTCACCAGGCGGTGTTTCTCCAGGGCCTCCGGATGGAAGTCTCTGTACTTCCGAAAGACGTGATAAAGACACTCAAAGAAGCCACTTGAGTTTTCAGGGGGTAACTGGTGGACATCATAAACCTTTTTTTGTTTTGTTTAGGAATGGTGTTTTATAAAGCAGATTATGAATGTTTGAAAATTCTTTCAAACATTCATAATCTGGGCTATCATAACTATTAACAGACCACCTGGGATTGGTGTCAGGAAGAAAAGACTTTTTCTCCTCAGAAATTTTTTGGACAGCAGTCACTACCGGATGCCTGTATGTAACCAAAGTTTCAATTGTCATATTCTGCTGGGTTTTGAGTTTATCAAAGCTCCTTAAGACCCACGCAAGAGGGCTGAGGGCAGATGTCTGACTCTGATTCATCTTGACTGTAGGTTTTCCTTGGGCCGAGCCCCCCCCGAGTCAGTTGCAGCTCTTTCACAGCCTGTTGGGCCACAAGAGAGAGAACTCCCGACCTCCCTTGCAACATGAACACCTCTGGGCAACAGTGTGAACATCTAGTGGGGTTACAGCTTCAAGCTCACTCCTGCTCAGCAGTGGGAGATTTATAGGGGAACATAGGTGGAGCGGAAGAGGTGCGACTCAGTAAAAAATAAAAGACAGGATCTGGATTTGTTTTGATAAGCCAAGCGCATTTATTCAGCTGAATAAAGACAGGTCCTCCCTAAAAGCGGGAGGTTTTAGTTACATAAGAAGAAGCTGGCACACAACAGATAAGGTATACAAATATTGAAATTATAAAAATTATTCAAGCAGCCTTCTGTGGTTTTGGTCACATGCCTAACCCACAGGTTAGTGGTTTCCTTTGGAACTTTCCATAGCCTGGAGGGTCTGCAGAGGCCTGAACTTTAATTTTGGTATCTCAACATACCTTTCCTTTTGCCAATCATCAAATCCATCAGATTCCTGATCAACAGAACGGTTAATCATTATTTTGTAGAGAGGCACGAAGTATATGTATATGTACCACGTACTGCTAAATCGTTTGATAAGGTTTACCTGTACCATATTTAGACAACAAAGGGTATAGAAGTAATTAAGTCATAAAGAATAGGGTGCACGCACACTGAAACGAAACGATTTATGTTTTGAACCACAAGGAAAGGGGGGGGGAGAGGAAAGGTAGTTCGCAAACGATCTTTTCTAAGGAAGCAAAGCATAACGGCGGTGAACGTTGGTTGCGCGGAAGGCGGCGTCCTGCGAGCTTTAAAGTACCGCAGAAAGGCCGGAGCTGGCTGAAGGCTGGGATGTAAAAGATTGCGACAACTATTTGGGCCGCGCTAGCTGCGAAGAGGCAACGGCGCGCTTCCGTCCGGGGTGGGGGGCAGAAGGGGGCAGAAGGGGGCAGCTGCTGCTTACTCCTGCCCACCCACCGGCCTTACGCGGGGGGGGGGAGCCCGCGGGCCCTTTCCCAGGGACGCCCCCGCCCTCCTCGCCGCCCCCGCGCGCCAGCAGCCAGGTGCCGTTCGCGGGGGAGGGGGGGCGGAGGGGGCGACCGCGGCCAGCTCAGCGGATTCTTCGGCAGGGGCGATCGCGCAGGGGCGGCTCTCAATCCCTCTCCGGCCCCGCGCCCGCTCCTTGCAAAGGCCGCCCGTAGCCGCGATCCCGCCCGGCTGTCTCCTCGCCCCCTCCCGGGCTGGGGTGCGTGGGGGGGGGGGGCAGCGAGGCGCAGCGCCGCCACTGAGCATGCTCGGGGGGAGGGGGGAGGGGGAGGGGGAGGCGGCCGGTCCGGCGCTGGCCCGGCGGGCGGGGGCGGGGGGGGGGCGGGCGGTCTTGGCGGGCAGGAGCCCCTCTCTGCGCCGGAGCCGCCCGGGGGACTGAAGCGACGCGGCGGCGGGGCAGGTGGGTTGGGCGGCGGCGCGGCTTCCAGGCGGAGTCGGGACGGGAGCAGGAAAGCTGCCCGAAACGGCGGCCGAAGGGGAGGAAGGGCAGCCGAGGCGGGGAGGGGGGCAGGGGGGAGGCCGGCTGCGGGCGACGCTTTCGGCGGGGGGTGGGGGTGGACGGCGCCCCCGCGGGCTCCTCAGGGGGGCCGATGCCGCGGCCGGGCAGCCTTGCCGAGCGGGGGGGGCGGGGGAGGGGAGGGGGGGGCGGGGGAGGGGAGGGGAGGGGAGGGGGGGCGCCGGGCGGGGCCCCTCGGGACGGGAGAGGATTCGGGGCGGTGGGATGGGCTCCCCCCAAGACCGACCGACCCTGGCGGTGGGGTTAGCCGCTGGCCGGAGGGAGGAGGAGGAGGCTCTCAGTGCCTGGGGAGGAGGGGGAGTTGGCCCTTGCACATTTCGACCGGGGCTGGGAAGGAGGATTTCAGACTGGCTCAAGGGAAACCCTCCAAGCAGCTCCTCTTTTTTATTGGGCGCCCCAGTCTTCAGGACAGGAGAGACTAGCCTGGGACTGGGTCTTCCCTGGCTCATAGGCCCAGAGGTTCTTCCGCAAGCACTGAGATGAGGTTGGGGGCCAGGCGTTGGACTGGGGGGCTGGATTGTCATCCGCCATCTTTCTCAGAGGCTCCCTGGGGATTATGCAGGCCCCCAGAGACCCTCCCTCCCCCCCTCTCTCCCTCCCTGGGGACCAGCCTAGTCTAGCGTTGAAGCCTCTCTAGAAGTTTTGGGCTAGTCTCAGCCCAGCCTACCTCACAGGAGCGTTGTTGAGAAAATGGGAGGAAGCACCTAATGCAGCTTGAGTTTCTGGTGAGATGTGAATGTAGCCACGAAATGCAACCACCTCCTGAAGATGGTCCTTTTCCCTCTGTTTTCAGCACTCTCCCAATCCCAGGCTGGGCTTCCTGAGGTCTCCGGCAGCTACACAATCACAAGATGGTGCTTGACTCTCCGGCCTATCCTCCGCCATTGCATCCGGGGGTTTTCCATGCGGACCCACAACCCAGGAGAGGTGGAGGGAAGAAAGGGAACCCTCCCTGTGTCCGGGGGCAGCCGGGCCCCTTCCTGTCCTCTCCCCCATCTCCGGAGTCGGATTCTTCAGGACCTGGAAGGAGGACCACACTGCCAAAAGTCCTCCGGGGCTTGGGAGCACCCCCCGCCCTGCGCCCCTGCCTCGCCTTGCAGGGCCCTTGCAGCTGGATGCCCCGGAGCGAGAGTAGCTGCCTGGTGAACCAGAAGAACCGGGCCCAGGGCCAGATCCGCAGCGCTGCCTCCCTCCCTCACCTGCCCAGGGCCAGAGCCGAGGAGGAGGCATGCCGGGCCGGGAAGAGAAGCCCCTGTTTACTGGTGGCCCTACGGCCGGCCAACCTGGAGGCAGAGCGAGAGCAATTCTTCCAGTCTTCCTTCACCTACAACCCTCAGTTTGAATATGGGGAGTCCGTCCCAGAAGCTGTGCTGGAAAAGTACCGAGAGGCCTCAGGGCAGTTCCTGGGGCAGGTAGCCTTCCCTCCGGCTGGCTCATACCCAAAGGGAGCCCTCCCCTGGTTTCTTGCCATCACTGCCTTGGCTGGACGAGGATCACTGGAGGGAACCCAAAGAGATTCTCAAGACCATCTGCGCCGTCCCTGCTGAGAGGTTGCTTGGGGAAGGGCCTGTCTTGGCATCTGCACCCTTGCAAGCCCCGGGCCCTTCCCAAAGCCTTGGGAGGGAGCCCAGGCCTCTTGCGCCCCAGCAGAAGCCCTGGGACTGTCCCCTGGCCAGGCCTTATGAAACCTGTCTCCGGTTGCTGCTGGAAGCAGAGCAGCAGGGGCAGCAGGCATGGCCTCCCTCCCAGACCCTCCTGGGTGCCTGCAGGCCTGCCAGGGTGATCAGCACAGAAGGACCTGTCAGAGGAAGGAAGGAAGGAGGGTGGGGAGAGCAGGGTCTGCTTAGAGCTGGACCTTGTTTGGCAGCTCCTTGGCTAATGCCAAGATGTTGAGCTGATTTCACAAATTCTCAAACTTTCTGTTCTGGCAGCATGCCATCGGTTGCTTTCATACTTGAAAAATCTTTAAGGCAGAGGCTCAATGGTTGGACTCCAATCTGTTCCTGGTCTTGTCATGATGCACACAACAACCCAGATGGTTTTTTTACACAAGCATCTTGGTAGCAGCATCCTCCCCAAACTGGATCTTTAATTCACAAGCAATTACAAATTGCATCATTAGCCCCAGGATATCTCCCAATTACCCCCAGGAGAGGAACACTGCTTTGAGTAAATCCGTTTCCTCCCTTGCAAAAGAGGAATTTAAAAAATGCCAGGTTAAAAGAATCCGATAAATGGGAGGATCTTGTGCCACCATACCAGCTCTTCTGTGCTATCACATTTGCCACTGCAGTAAGCCTAAGCAACTGCAAATGAAATTGCTTCCAAGGAGTTTTTTGTATGGAGCCTGGGGTGCAGATGGCTGGTATTTGCCAACTTGGCTTTTCAGATGCTGATATTTTATGACCTTCAATTCTATTCCCTGGCGGTATTGTTTTGCTGCAAAATGGTGACTACCATATTTTTCGGTGTATAAGACACACTCCCCCCCCACACTAAAAGTGGGTGAAAATTGTGCATCTTATACACAGAATACAGCCTTTTTTGGCCTCCTGAGCCAAATGTGTCCGTTTTCATCAAAACCAGACTGTTTTTGGCCTCCAAAACTCTCCCCCACGCCTTGTTTTCCCTCTCCCCAGCCCCCAAAGGCATTTTGCAGGCCTCCAGAAGCCTCTGCACCGCTCATTTTTGCCAAAAACCAGGCGAAAAACAGGCCGTTTTTTGACAAAAACAAGCTGCGCGGAGGCTTCTGGAGGCCTGCAAAATGTCTTTGGGGCTGGGGAGAGGGAAAATAAGATGCATGGGGGCCCAAAACCCTTTTCTTGTTTTCCTCTTCCAAAATCTAGGTGCGTCTTACACTCTGAAAAATATGGTAGCAACTAGCAAAACAACATTTCTGTGTTCACAGAACATGAGTGGGCCCGTAATCAACTACAGTTACTTAATGTGATGGTTTGATTCAGATAACATGCTAATAATATAAGGAATGATTCCATAACCACCTGAATCATCCCAATATTTATTTTAGTGTAGTAAGATTTGTGAATCCAGTCTTCAGGCCAGCTACTTGGAGGGTCAGTGCAACCTTAATTGGTCCCACCCCAGGCCAGAGCGAAACCTAGAGCTTTTGATACCCACTTCATGTATCTGTTGCAGGCTACTGGCATAATCAATGCCGTCCTTCAAAAATACGGTACTTATGAGAGCTTTGAGGCCTCCAATGGTGGAAAGCTACTTACCAAATGCCAAATCTGGTCCATCACCAGGAAGTATATGCAGAAGGAAGGCTGCTCTGGAGAGGTGAGTTCTGGGCTTCTGCTCCAAAGGAAACCACCCTGAGATGTCCTGTCTCCATCGTCCTCCTGCTCCTTTCTCCAGGTGGTGGTTCAGCTCACTGAAGACCTCCTTTCCCAGGCGGTCATGATGGTGGAAAACAGCCGCCCAACGTTGGCCATCAACCTCTCTGGAGCTCGTCAGAACTGGCTGGAGGGCATGCTGCGCCATGAGATAGGTCAGCCCTGAGGTCTCTCTCTTGCTTTTGCCAGATGTCTTAAAAGTGAACTTAGATCATTTGGAAATTCATAAAACGTGTTGGCCTTAGCGAGATGGGAAGTGACATCGAGCTTTTTCTTTTTCTGAATTGACGGAAGCTTCAGAGTTACTGCAAAGAAACTCCAAGGAAAGCAAAACCACAACTCCAGGCTCAATCCAACTTTATCCAGCTCCAGGGTAAAAACTCCCAAGAGTGGTTTATATTTTGTAGGGAGGTTTTGGCAATACAGTGATAGTCCTCAACTTACAGCCACAGTTAAGCTCCAAATTTCTATTCCTGAGTAATTTAATTGTTAAGTGAATTTTGTCTATTTTGCCTCTTTTCTTGCCATAGTTGTTAACCGTGAATCAGTCATTAACAACGGAAATGCTGCAGCTGTTAAGTCAGCAAGAAGCTTGTTAAGCAAATCCGGCTTCCCCATCAAAGTTGCAGGAACCGGGACACGGCAACCTTCATGAGTCAGTGGCCAAGCATCCGAATTTTGATCACGGGACCACGGGGAGGCTGCCACAGCCGTAAGTGTGAGTTGTTACTTTTTCAGTGCTGTTGTAACAGTCGCTGAATGGTTGTAAGTTGAGGACTCGACATCATTCTAGCCGTTGTCCATCTACTGCAGGAGGAAGGCTTCTCCTGCATGCTCCCAACCACCATGGCCTTGAGAGATTGGGCCTGCAATACAGGTAGTTCTCAACTTACAGCAGTTTGTTTAGTGACCGTTCAAAATTCCAATGGCACTAAAAATGTGACTTATAACCATTTTTCACCCTTATGAACATTGCAGCATCCGCATAATCATGTGATCAAAATTCGGACCCTTGGCAACTGGTTCATATTTATGACAGTCGCAGTGCCCCTGGGTCATGTGATCCCTTTTTGTGACCTTCTGACAAGCAATGGGAAAGCCAGATTCACTTAACAACTGGATTACTAACTTATCAACTGCAGTGATTCACTTAACAACTCTGGCAAGAAAAGTCATACAATGGGGCAAGACTCACTTAACAAATGTTTCACTTACCAACCCCAGGTGTGATTGTGCTTGTTGCTGGGGTGGGTGTGGAAGGTGGGGGCTATTTTATGGAATTTTAATGATGTAAGCCACCCAGAGTCACCATGTGTCTCTATTTTGATATCAGGGCTGTTTGGTTGTTTTCATCATTTCTCCAGGAAATGTTATGGATTATTCCTGTCTATTGATCGCACAAGCAGAGTGTAGTAAATAGTCCAAAATTTACTCCAAGTAAATAGTCGAAAGTTTCTGGAGGACATTAATCTGTGGAAAGCTGAACTACTCAAATCCCCACCATCCAGTTTAGGTTGCTAAGGGTTCTTATTTAGGAATAAGTACCATAAAATGTACGTTTTTCAAACCAAATGCATTCCTGTGTCTTTGGGCCTTGCTTTATCAGCTGGGATTGCCTAAAGCAGGCTGTGCTTGAATCACTAGAGCTTTATTAAACTAAATTAAATGAAAAGGCTTGGGGTAGGCCCAATTCCGTCCTCCCAAGTCTCGGGGAGTGGACACGCATTGGTGGTCATTCCTGCAAGTGCTGATTTCTCGAACAAAATGAAGGGATATTCAATAGAAGCAGAGCCAGTTTTCAAAAGGAGATGATTGCTGGAATAAGCCGCGTCCTCTTTCCTAGGCACCCATTACATCCGCGGAGTCAACAATGCCTCCCAGCCGTGGCGCAGTTCAGAAGGCCGCAAGCAATACAGCCTGAAACCTGCCAACCCCACGGAGGAAGGGCTGGCCAGCCTGCACAGTGTCCTCTTCCGCAAGCAGCCTTTCCTCTGGAGGGCCGCCCTCCTCTACTACACGGTCTGCCAGGCGGGGCGCATGTCCTTCTGCGAGCTCTTCCAGGATTTGGGGCGCTACGTGCAGGATGCCGGGGTGCGGTGGGAGTACTGTGTGCGAGCCAAGCGAGGCCAGGCCGACACCTCATTGCCAGGTGGGGGCGGGGGTGCAATACGGCCACCCTTGAACCTTTCTGGTCCTCCTGACCACGAAGGGCCAGCTGCCCCCCCTCGGGCCTTCTCTTCTGCCTTTCTAGCTAGTTGGTCCCTGGGAGAGAATGCAGGGAAGCGCCTGCCTGCCTGCCCTTCATTCTGGGGCGAAAAGCCCGTGTGACCGTCTCCTCTCCTCCCCTGACCCTGGCCATCCCAATTTCTGATCCTCCTTGGCGAGGTCCCTGGAGCCACTTGGCTTTTAAAGCATTTGTCCCTTTGGAGGCTTTTTAGAAACCTAATTGACATGCAGAACGTTTGGGGGGGCTTCAGCAACCCTCCTCAAGGCCACCTGTCTTCTCAAAAGCACGGAGGCAGAAAGAAGCGGCCAGTCACAGAGCAAGGAAGACATTTGCCAATAGAAACCTCTTCCCTCCAGCCTGCTTCCAAATCCAAGCAGATAGCCTTTTCCAGAGGCAGCAGGTCCAGAGCCCCCGACAAAAAGCTCCTCTCGGCGGGATCTCTGTGGTGCCAGGCAAGGGGGGGGGAGGGGGCTCTGAAAGGAAAGCAGGCATTTTGATCCTGCAAGCAGTATCGGCCACTTCTTCGTTTGCAGGCTGCTTCAGTAAAGATCAGGTGTACCTGGAAGGAATCCTCCAGATCCTCCGGCATCGACAAAGGATTGATTTCCGATTGCTGGCTGCGCTGGGGAAGGTATGGGGAGCCCCCTTGCTTTCCTCCTGGCAAAGAGAGATGGACAGCGGGAGGGCTGGCCGGGGCAAAACTTGCATCTCCCATTGCACAAGTGCTGAGACTTTTGCTCTTGAGAGGGAGTGGAGCACTTTCCCCCCTAAAAACTGTATTGCCTAGTCGTGCAAGCTTGGACTTAAGTGATGTTCACACCAAGTGAGCAGGGATTTACATTCTCTGAGAAATATTTCTCCAGGGTCTGTTTTTATCATTCAATCATTTATCATTCACACTTTGGAAAACAATATTTGTAGGGGACCTAACTGTAACAAACTGCTCATAGAGTCATCCTAACTGTAGCAGCCGTAGTTCTTCTAAAGGCTGGCCCAAAGGATCACACAAGTTACCAGGTTTGAGGCAAAACTCTGTGAATGGAAAGCATCATGCTTAAAATCCAGGACAACTCATGACTTTATGCATTTCCCACTAGTGAATGGCTTTGGGAGAGCCCCATGGCTCAGTTGGGCAAGAACCAGTGCCTGGCCCTGCTCCTTCCAATGCTCAGGTAGCCAGCTACTCGCTGGCTAATGTGGACGCTGGTCTTGCATCACAAAGAGATTTAAACGAAGTCAATGAGCTAACATACAAATGTCCTCCGTTTCAGGTCTCTTACGAAGATGTGGACCATCTGAAGAAATACGGGGTGCTGGAGAAGGCCCGAATCCCCCACTTCATGCAGGACCTTGAGCGGTATATGCAGCAGCTCAACCACATAGTTGCCACCAATTGTCTCAATGACAAGGAGCTAGAGCAGCTGATGCCAGAGTGAACTCGCTGCCTGCCCCCTCTGCACTATCGCTGGACAGGCTGCTCGCTCATTAAGATGCTTGAAGTCCCCACGGAGGATTTTGTTGGACTTTGGCCTGCTGAAAGCTTGGTGGCTCATGTGTTCTATTTGTTCTATTTATTGGGGGTGTCTGGTTTTGACTGTGAAGAAAATCAATCAGAGCAAGGCCACATCTTTGGCATGTCCAAAGAGAAGAGGATTCAGCTACCTCTCCTGGAACTTTGCTCTCGGCCAGAGATGTTCTTAAGCAGATTGACAAAGACCAATGTCTGGATTATGCCTTTCTTCTGTGGACAGGTTAGTAGAGATGGTTTGGAACTTGCTAAAATATCCCTAGGCAATATTTCCGGGGTTCTCCAATTGAGCCAACTGAGAGTGATCTCCAATTTAAAAGATTTTTTTTAAAAATGCTGGTTAATGGAGGTGCAGAAGTTCTTCAGCATGACTTTGGTATTCCTTACTCTCTAATAGTGCTTGAAATTATATTTATAATTGAGTGAACTTTCAATCTGGCCTGGTTGTAATTGACAAAGGCCACAGGTGGCTAAAGGGAACCTGGAAAGATGCTGGCTGATTTCAGATGAATCACAGCAGATCCCAAGAATTTCAGACTCCAAATGGTTTTACAAGAGCAACAAAAAGCCTCTCTCCCTCACCCATTCAGCTCCACACTTGCACCTTAATCCTCAGCACACCTGTCATGTCACCACCTGATAGCACCTGTTTGCCCTCAATGGGCCTGCGGACTCTAGAAAATGCAAAGAACATGCAGAACTGAAGTCTGCCCAGGGCTGGTTTCCAGCCAGGTTCTTAGGCCAAAGGCTGTGGCATCTGGGCCTGGACAAGCCAGGCAAAAACATTTATCTTGCCTTCCAAACTACAACTAATCAACACCCCACCCCCCAAGCCTTTCTCTCAAATGTAAGATGCTAAATAGTTCTCCTGATTCATCTGCTAGCTTAAGCTAAATGTTTTAAGAAAAGCCAAATACATCTGGGTCCAAGAATAGGAGATTGGGCTGCAGGGTCAGACTGATAAGCCACTTGGCAAGTGGTTGCTCAGGGTGGGGGAAATGGCAAGGGGTTTCCCTAAAAATGGGCCATCATTATAAACCAAGGCAGTTCCTTAAAAGCTTCCCTAACTTCAGGCAAGCTCTTGGCTTTAAGAGGGCAACAGTTCTGAGGCTCTCTGGCACAGAAAAGGATTTGGATGTCTTGAGTCTGTCCTGCCGGGCTTCTTAGGAGCAGGACCTTCTTTCATTTTGCAACCTGAGGGTAGGTGGTGGGTGAGTGGTTTTTCTGCCTCTTCTTGCTGTTGAGGGTTGAGAGAACGGCCTATCCTTCCCTTCTATAGCCTTATGATCCTATGCCCAGCAAGGACTATAATGGGGTGGCTGGGACTGGTCAGGCCTGCTCTCAAGTGTAATAAAGTCCCTCCATCCTGAGATCAAGGGGCAGACCTACCAGGGGGCTTTTTGCTGTCTCAAACTTCACTTGTTTGTGAACCTTTCACTCCCTTGGCTGATTGATGTTCCTTAGATGCATGGGGACTAAAATGGCAAACTCTCAGGCTGTCACATCTACACAAAGCGAATGCGCCTTGCAGAAGGAACTACTAGAGTGTTAAGACTTTTTTCAGATAGACTAGACTCGGCCTTTGATGTCCTGGGGTTACATCAAATGGAAATATATTAAAGTGTCAGATGGGACCCAGAGGGAAAAAATATCATGTTTTAAATTTAGTTGAAACTAAACCAATTGAATATAATTATCTGATGAATATAATTTCTCTTATCATATTAACTAATCAATTTCACTGCAGCTTTCGGAAAGGCTTTTAAAGGCAAGCCACTTGCCTGACTCGTTGCATTTTGTTTATTCCATTTGAAGAGGCTGAGTCGGCCAGGGAGCCATAAGTCAATATAAAACTTCCTAGGCAGGCAAAGGCCAGTGGAACCAATGATAGCATCCCTCCACCAATAATACTGTAGCATAATTAAGCAATATGAACACCATAAACTACTTAAAATAATCTAATTGTACAGGTGAAACTTGAAAAATTAGAATACGTGCAAAAGTCCATTTATTTCAGTAAATGCAACTTAAAAGGTGAAACTAATATATGAGATAGACTCATTACATGTAAAGCAAGATCGTTCAAGCTGTGATTTGTCATAATTGAGATGATTATGGCGTACAGCTCATGAAAACCCCAAATCCACAATCTCAGAA
>JAEANM010001201.1:0-29177 GCA_017656035.1 Myanophis thanlyinensis
CCATCTAGAGAAGCCCAGTCGGAGTCCAGCCCTGTCTGAATCTGAGCGATTTTGTCTTGCAGAAAACAGGAGTAATCTTGATCTTTAGTCCCTTCAAATAATCAAGACTTGATTTCTTTTCATTTAATTTTTTTTGGCTCTTCTCACAGAATTTTTAACAAAAAATCCAAAATAGGATAATTGTCCAGGTCATACCCTTGGTTTGTTATTTGTATATCCCTTTTAATTATTAAAACATCAGCCAGGGTTTTTTGTTGTTGTTATTTTGTATGTTTAGTGCAGCATTTTTTTCCACATCATTGTTCTAGCCCAGGGGTGTCAAACTCAAGACCCAGGGTTCAGATCTGGCCCACAGGGTACTTAGATCTGGCCCATGGGGCTGCCCTGAAAACAGTGAAGGACAGCCTGTGGTACTTCTGCCAATGGAAACAGAGCTCCATTTTCACTGGCAGAGGGTTGCAGGAGGATAGGCAGCCAAAAACGAAGCTCGGGAGTCCATTTTCACTGGCAGAGCACTCAGGCCACTACAGGTACCCCTCAACACGGTGACACCAAGCTGGCCATACCCACTTTGATCATGCCTACCCTGCCCTCCCCCAAGGTCAAACACAACCCTGATGTGGCCCTCAATGAAATCAAGTTTGACACCTCTGTTCTAGCCTGTCATTTAAAAACTAATTTCAGATCAGTCTTAATCTTATCTGATAAAACTTGTTCCTCTTTCGTAATATCTTTTGAACATAGTCTATCTATAGGGGCAAACACTCTTAACTTCTTGGTCCATTGTTCAAACATGTCTTTCAATTTGTCCAATGTGAAAATATTTGCTCCATTATGTATTAGTAAGTTGACTTTAAATGTCGTTCTTTAATTGTAATCTTCAGTTTCTTCTAGTTCTACATACTGTTCAACCTTAAAAGTTCCATCCTAAAAATAATTTTTTTAAAAAAGCATTTGCTCATGGGAGGGATTCTTATAATTAATTACAAATTTTTATTTCAAATCCATCTGGACTCTTAAGGAAACTCACCTGTGTTTTCAGATTTGTTGATCCAAAGATTCCTAATAGCTAAAAAGCTTTTAACAAGCAATTTCAGAAAGTGATTAGAAAAGGAAATATGCAAACTCTGTATCCTTTTGAAGGCACTGGCTGATTGTGATTTGAGCAAGATGGCTATTCCCTCATCTGCCAGAGCTGTAATCAGCAACAATACAATTTACAGTTTCCTTGCAAGGAGCCATTGTCTGGAGCGCTTGTGGATGTTCTCAAATGCTTTTCTTGTCAAGAGATATATTACAAAGAGCCAGTCTTGCTGGCTCTTCATTTGGACGCAATCCCTGGCTCCCCTTTTAAGGAGAGGTCTACTATTTGCCTTTTCTTTCCTGGAAGTCTGAAATCTTGATAATTACAGGCTGTGTTAAGGTTTTCCAAGCTTCCATCTCCACACTGGACATCTCTTAATCTACTAGCTAAGTGCAAGATAAGGAATTTATCTAGAATAATACATTTGGCAATCTACATAGATAAGGATCAGCTAGACATAATGTGGCCCCTTCTTATGGTCTGTATAAAACCTGTGTGTGTGTGTGTATTCAGATGTTGCAACAAAGGCAACTTCTGAACATATAACTTCACAATTAAGCTTCCTTTAAGCACTTTATAGATGTGTCAGATTTGTTCATGAGGAAAATGAATGTGAATGTGGGCTCTAGCTTTGTTTCTGCATTGATCTCCATAAGGAGACAGTAACAGCAATGGAATGCCTCATAATCCATGAAGTTTACTTTCCTGTATACTGAAATCCCTGACTCTTTTTATTTCTAGCCATGTTGGAAAGCTTTACAGATACAGTTTTTTGCTGTAACAATCACATATAGCGTATACATGAAGATGTTAATTATGAAAGCAACATGGTAGTGACAGAGCTAATTCATTCAAGCCTGCTGTCCTATCTGTGTAGAATTACTTAGTTTTAACATTCCTGAAAAAGAAGTTACTTGTTTATAAAGGAATTTTAAAATAATTCCACATGATTGATCGTAATTATGCTTCCAGGCCATAACTTACTTATGGAGTTATTCTTTCATTTCCTCATTGAAAATTGGAAATGATAGGAAAATGAAATGGAGTTAAAAATTGAAGGCAATGATATCTGATCTAATGTAAAGTAGCAAGGCAATCTGGAATGGGAAAGAAGGCAAGGCAATTGCTTTTCTGGGAACAGCCATAGATAGTGAATCTTTTGAAGTATTTTGCATCTTGGCATCATGGCATTGTGTTTAAGCTATGGGATGAATACCAAGGTAATTCAAAGTTTACACAAAGAAAAGCACCCATGTAAGTTAAGAAGGATTCCAAACATTATTATCATAAATCGATTTATTCTTCTACTGCAGCTCATTGAGAGAGGAAGGAACTCTGAAGGACGTTGAAAGCTCACCATTTCAATTAATCTCGTCAGCTGCCTTAAAATTGGGGTTTTATTTTGTGACCATTACTACATAATACTATAAACCCAACACATCATTAAATTTAAGGCCTTGTCCTAAAATGTCTATCTTGTTCAAAACAATTCTATCCATTCTGTCAGATAGTCAATGAGACTCTGCTTAATATCTTGTCCCAGGTCAGGTAAGAGAGGCATCGGTCCGAAGTCAGATATTTTCTATGAAACTGATTCTGATACTGTGGAATATGTTGCCCTTGGGAGATATACTCTCTTGTTGCTGATTTTAAACGAGACTTACATTAAATGAGATGGTCATACCAATAACAATGGCAACGAGTGCACTGTTGGAAGACCTGAAGGACCAAGTTGGAGACAAATCTTCCCAGATAACATCTATGTAGTCACTAAGAGTTTACACCAACTATAATCACTTGATGATTCTGATGCCTAATGAGTGGGAGGGAGTCCTATTTAGTTAGTGTTATAGTAATTTCATATAAAAGGATCTCTACATCATAGAGATGCTGTTATATGAAATTATTCTGCACATTGCTAGACACATTAAATTAGGATAATATGTAATTTTTTAAAATAATTTTTAGAAAAGAAAATGAGTTGTGAGATCATTACACATTTCTGTGTACAATATTTGGTTTGTCCTTACATTAGTAGGTTATATTCCAATAACTTCATGTCAGCATCTATAACAATATGACCAAAAACTTAATTTTATACAAAAAGTAAACTTCATGACAAAAAGGAAATACTTATCTATAGTAGCAAAATAAACTCCCTGATAAAAGCAGATTGAAATCTACTGTGACATATCTAACAACAGAGTCAACAAAAAATATAAATTCATTAAAACATATGTAGCATCATCCTGCTGAGTTCTATTCTTGCCCATCATGAAAAAAAGATAAAAAGTATATATATTTTCTTAGGTTACTTTCCAAGATGCAACATAACCTTTTGAAATCAATAGTGTCTTTAGTCCATACTATTAAGAAATGTTTAGGTTGAATTGGTAGAAAATAAGGAAGCTTGTCACTAGACTTTACAATAGGATGCCTAAAGCAACAGATTTTCTTAGATGAAGCTTTTTGTGAGCCAGCTACACAAAACCATTTTGCCCCAAATTCAGACTGCTTTTTTATACTGCCCCTTTAGATGTTAAAAGCAGGCATAACTACAGCTGGCCCTAACTGCATGTTAAATGAATGTTAGTTATTGAAGTCAAAAACTGCTGAGAGGATCAATAGGGATAATAGCAAAGTTTGTTTCTTTTTATTTGCTACTGATTCTAGTTTTCTTGCTATCAGAACCTGCTTGCATATAAAGATATATATAAAAAGAGCTTTCTGGGACTTGCAGGTTGATTTTAAAGTCTAAAGTTTTTAATAAAAATGGATTTGGAAAAAATAACAAACATAATAGTGCAATGTTTCTGTTGCATTAAGATAATATTTTACAGCATCACTATTATATTACCATGGAATTGTAAACATTGTAAATTGGAATTGTAAACAACAGCATGATAGGTAGATGAAAAGTATTACCCAGCCTTTGCTATGGAAATATGGTGCCCTGGACTATGCTGCCCTGGACTCTCCTTGGCTAATTAAATGCATTTCTTCAAGATGGAGATAAATATTTTGACATGATTTCTGGCTGATGAATAGTCAATGGCATATCAACCATCTCTCTAAGATATAGACATTTTCAAAGAATAAAATAGGAATTATCATTAATTATTCCCATAATGATGCTGTAGCCAACCACAATGTCTTAAAGAGAAAAAAAATGGATGTTTTATGATACAGAAATTATCAAAGAAATATTGGGTAAATGATGGTCTGGGAATTATGTTCAACCTATCAGGTTGTCTGACCCTAATATTGGACAATTTTCATCCAGTCTCCAACCTCCCTTTTTTAGGGAAGTTTATTCAGATAGGTACACAGCTTCAGGAAGCCCTGAAAAAATTCTGGGTATAATTCAAAGTATTGATTATCACATTTAGAAGTCATGGCATAGATCAGATTACTTGTGGGCCTGTCTATTTCCAAGGGCCTCTGCTCATTATACCAGATCTAACAGAGTGGGCATAATCCAAGTCCCTTCCATTAATGTGCCATCTTGCGGGACTGAAAAAGCGTACCTTCTCTGTCATGGGGCTTGCCCTGTGGAACAGATTACACCCAATGTTCAGAGGACTGGATCTTTCATCCTTCCAGAAGGCTGCTAAAAGCTGGCTTTTATCCCAGGTAATAGGACTAGGATGTTGGGAAGTCCTATACATATATCTGTGAATCTCTCTCTCGTTGTCTCTCTCCCCCCTCCCTCTCTCTCTCTCCACCCCTCAAATTTTAACTATCCAATGTTATATAATTAAGATGGGTGACCATATTAATCTTTTTAAACAAACAAAAAAACCAGAAAATTATCACTGTTATGTGAGCAAGGGTTAAAATTGGTTACCAGACCATGATATTGATATTGCAAATTGCTAACAAGAAAAGTCATAAAGTACAACTACAAATGGGACTAGAAATCCAGTCAGAAATCATTACAGTTGTCAGTTGGGGTGCCTGGAGTTTTTCTAACTTTTTTGCCATGCTCATTAATGTGGTAGTCATTATGTGAACCATTCATTTGAATAGGAGTGACAAATTGAAAAAAATGGCAGAATCTGTTTTTTTTTAAAATCCTAAACTATGGTCAGGTGACCACAGAATGCTGTGACTGGTTGGGAGGGCAATGAAACCATTTATAATGGCCAAAGAGGCGCTTTATGGCCCGTAAAGCACCCATTCCATGGTTGTTGTAAATGTAAACAGTCCTTAAGTGACCAGTCATAGCACATTTTAGAATTAAGTCAAACCCGCAACTGTAAGGCATACTTTGCTCCTAAATCAGCATATAATTCAGTGAGAAATGTTTCTGTGCAATGAAAAGCAATCTTTAACTCAAAGGTAATGCAAGTGAGCATTCTGCTAAGATGTACATTTTATGTTATTCAAAAGTAACCAATGTAACTTCGTCAAATACACACTGTCACCAATCAATTTATCAGCAGTCAAATGTTGTGAAAAAGATAATGTCCACTACATTGATTATCTAGTAAAATCATTATCTTCTCCAGCCACAGGACATATATTGTATTCTACAATCACACTGCCAATGGGAAGTGACCTAGTTCAGCTAATAAGCACCTAATAATCTACAAGGACAATTTCTTAGTTCAGCCCAAGCAATTTAAAAGATATTAAAATATTTGTATTAACAAATTTTCAGAATTTGGTTATACAGTATTGAAAATCCTGATGCCAACTCCATTATTATTGATGGGATTGACAACCCTTATACAGGAGTATGATCTTAAATATCTATGTATTAATATCAGCACATCCATCAATGTTTGCAACAGAATTAAGGTATTACCAGTGTCACATTAATATTATGCTAGCATAGCTTTTCAAATCTCTGCTTCTGTGGGATCACTGTTATGTCCCTTACATGCTGCATGAGCATGCCTTGGCAACCATTTTCTTGCAACATATCTATACAATGTAGGCCTCATAAAGTTGCTGCAGCTGAGGCAGCTTATAGTCATCTTAACCTGCTCAGTTTTAAAATATCATTTTCCTTCCTTGACTAAATGTTTGCCATGGATAGTGCTAGCACAATTAATCAACAATGTTGATGCAGTCAAAACCTGGGATCTGTCCATGTTAGGCTACTGTGGCTATCTCTTATGTTCCTTCTGCTAGCTAGGCACTACCATTCATCATTATTCTGCCCTGGCATACTAGACAGACCATATACCTGGCTTCTTTAAAGTGTCCCAATAACATTTTCCAAATATCTCTTCCAGATATTATCTGGGCGCCTTGTTTGCTCAGGTTCAAGCTGTTCTGCTACCAATCAGAGCACTACTATGTAATATTTTACCACTTCTGCCACATGAAGATTTGTGTAGACTGGCTATTTTAAGTGTGCATCTATGTGTGCCTGTTATCTTTAGTTTGGGATGGTGTGGTGGCAGAAACTATTGCTAGATGCCCAGGCTATGGCCACTTACTGCCCACATTGCTATTCTTTGCAGCAGTAGTTGGAGACAGAGCATGCTTGTTATCAATCATTTCCCCACTTCATTGCACACATTCCTTCTCTATCTACAACATGTCAACCAAGCTATTTGTGGACATGAGTTTAGTGCTCTTTCAAAAGCGCATCAGAATAGTATACTGACAGGTCATAGATGCAGAGCATCTCCATACCTGCAAGCTGTTAATCAGTCACCTTTATAGGAGTTAAAACTGGTGAAAATATAGCTGTGACCTGAGCTAATTGGTTACTAATTTCTTGCAGTGGCAAGTTTCCAATTTAAAAAGTACATGGGAAAGTAGCAAATTCTTTGACTTCAATGCTTTGTACTCAGATCATGAGATCTGGATGAAAGCTCAAACATTTCAGACCTTTTATGTTTTCCTTTATTAATATTCTGTTTTCAACAAATAAAGGATGAAATGCTTCAGTTTTAAGTTAGAGAAAAGCATAATTGGAGATAAGGAAACTATGTTTATCAAATTATGGCATAAATTATTTTCATTTCATTATAAAAGAATCTCCAATTAAACTGACTAAACAATAAATACATTGCAGGATGAATAAGAAAACTATTTTCACACACAATGCTTTATGTTAACATTTAGGAACTTTATCAACCACATTTCATCCATCCATCCCATTCATTCGTTTATTTATTCATTCATTCATTCATGCAGTCATACAATTTAAAATCTACTTTTCAATATAAAATCAACCCAGTTTGGGGGCAGCTTTAATTTCATATAACAGTGAAACGAAATAAAATGTTTCAGATTAAAATCATAAAATAACACAGCAATACGTAGATCAGGGGTGCTTAGATCTGACCAGCAAGGCCGCCCTGGAAACAGCAAAGGACCGGCCCGCAGTGCCTCTGCCAGCGAAAACGGGGCCCAGGGGGACTGTGCCCTCCCCAGCTCCATTTTCACTGGCAGAGAGCTAGCAAAACAAACTAAAAACAAAATAAAAGGAAAAATGTTTCCCCCTTTGCATTTGAGCATCCAAGAAGGGACAGGAAAGGAGAAAAGGAAAGAGGAAAGAAAAAGAAGAAAAGATGGGACTAAAGCAAGGAAGGAAAAATAAGAAAAGAGGGGAAGGAAGAAGAAAGTAGAATTAAGATGGAAGAAAAAGGAAGGGGGGAGGGAGAGAGATTATAATGAGAGTAAGAGAGGGTCTGAGGGAAGTCCTGCCTTAGCACTTGGCCACCACAAGCGCTCCCAACACAAGTGACATTGACCTGGCCAGGCCCACCCCAGCCACATGTCCCCTGGCCTCTAAGGTCAAACACAACTCTAGACTGCAAAAATAGGAACCCGCAAGAGCTCTTCTCTAGTAGAATGTAATGAATAAGTCAGATATAATAGGAAACAAGATTGTTTTGTTGTTTGGGTCCTAAACCCAAACATTATAGCAAGCCCATAAACAATTACCCTAATAACTTGAAACTACCATACTGAAATTTGGTGACAAAATAATAATTGAAATTAAGTAGTATATTTATTCCTTTTTTTGGTTTGTTTTTCCCCCAAATGTAAGGGGATAGGGTCCCAAAGAGGCAAATCACTCCTATTATCATGCTTGATCCATCTCAAGTCTGAAAAACAAGTTACAATTGCGCATCTGAGGCCTTCCATTATCATTATAACTGTGAATCACCACACAAAACCATATAAAGTGGACCAACAAATGATACATTTATCCATTCAATCAATCCCAACAGTTCAGAATTGGACATTCTGAGGAAGTCACCCATTTTGGTAAGGAAATGAAGCAAAAGTAAGTAAAGGAAGGATAAAAAGAAAATGAAATATAGGAGACAAAGTGAGCAAAGAGCAAAGGCCAACAGGGAGTCCCCCCCTAAGCAGTACAAATGGAAGAAGAAAGAGTGACTAAAGAAGTTGTGCACTCTGGGAATAGGGCAATGAGCTTTGTGGGCTGAAAAGATTATGTTCTGGATTGCAAGAAATACCGTATGTTCTAAGAGCCGGTAATGGGATATTGTCCTGCTTTAATAGGAACAAAAATATATGGCAGATTGATTCAAGGGAGTGAATGAGTAAAGAGGGACACCAAACAAAAGTTTGAGCAAATCAAATCAAATCAAATCAAATTTATTCATCACATACATATACATATATAGTACGAAATGCAGTGAAATGTGTTTTCGCTCGCTCGCGAGGTAATAGGCAAAGGGGGTAGTATAGAAAGGGAGGGAGATTATGGAGTGGTTAAGAGAGGTAGATTATTTAAGAGGTAGTTTAGAAATTATTATAGTCCTGTGTTTGTTATGGTTTAGTTTAGGGTCCGTATTGCCTGTGGGAAGTAGCTTCTTCTTATGTGAATGCTCTGAGCATTCAAGGGGGAGAAATGAAATAATGAAGAATAGAAAGCATGATGATAGATTTCTAAATTATGCCTTCTTGCTAATATAGTATATGTGTGGACAAATCATACTACTGTACAAGGAATAATTGTAACAACAGACTTTGAACATCTTCAAAAACATTGCAGAAGACTTGGGGACTCAAGTGAATTCCCATCCATCCATCTACCCTACCGCAATGGGGGAAAAAACAGTGTAGATCAATTTCTGGCTATGAAAATGGTGTCAACTGGAGAAATCTGGATTCTGTACCATGGTCTGAAACATAGTCTTGATAAAGGGTTGGCATGAGAAGGTTTGAACCTCACAAGGACTAGAAAAAATGTATTCGGCGAAAGCATGGGAAACTTGGTTAGGAGGGTTTTGAATAGAATCTAATGGAGAATAAAAATGAAAACCACGAAATAAGGTGTTGGAGACTACAAAAATTTATGAGTGTTGCTGAAATTGAGTCATTCAGATAAAATAATAAAGACTATTAATTGCTTATGTCCATGGTCTTTATTGTCACAATACAAATGCTTAAGAGCAGGGCTATCAAACTCGTAGCCCACAGGCCAGATTCGTCAGGTGCTGGCCCTGGCCCTGCCCGGTTTAGTGAAGGGGAAAAATGTCCCGATATGTCACATGACACTGCTGTGACAATACAAGTTTGACACCCCTGCTCAAGAGTATATGGGAAAGAACCATGGTAAAAGTAAACTTAGTTTTTTCTTCTTCTATCTAATCATGTCCAATTCAAGGCGGCTGTCTGGACAAGTCCCTGTAATTTTGTCAGCAAGAATTTTTCAAAAGTGGTTTGTCATTGTCGCCTCCCTAGGGCTTAGAGAAATTGACTGGCCCTAAGTCATCCAGCTGGTTTTGTACCTAAGATGGGGCTAGGCCTCACAGTTTTCCAGTTCCTAGCCTTATATAAATTCTTGCTCAAATATCCATATAAAATTGGCAATGATGTACAGAATATAGGTTGAACTACATGAAAGGACAAATATAAATATTATTATTGGTGCCCACTATCACCTTCCAACTTAGGACAAAATGTATGCCTTCCTAAAGCAAGCTATAGGTTTCTTGCAGAAGCAAGAAATAATAGTGAGGGAAAACTTAACTAGCTGCTGAGAAATAAGCTCTACATAATTCCTGATTTATCTTATTGTTAATTTTCTCTTTAAGTGGATACTGGTAGTTATTGCTTGATTTATAACTATTTATTTAGTGAAGGTTCAAAGTTATAACAGCATTGAAATAAGTGACTTACAAGCAATCTTCACACTTATAACTATGTTGTAACCATAAAAGTCAGCTGGGTGAGTTTGGGTCAGTCATTCAGTCTTTCAGCCCATCCCACCCTACAGGCTTATCGTTGTGGGGAAAAATACAGTAAGAGGAGAAACATGTACTGAATATATTCATAGTCTTGAGTTATTTGTAAAAATAATAAGGTAGCAAAGACTACAAATGAATAAATAGATAAAGAACTGGCAGTTGTGCTTTAACATCTGGTAAAACCTGCCTGATAATGTAAGAATCAACAAAAGGGGCAGCACCAAGCTTGCCAACAACTTTCAAATTGCTAACTGGTATATAGTAGCTAATGAAATACAATAGCATCTAGTTGAAAACAAGCTATTTCTACCTGAACTGAAAAGAACTCCCAAACAGTAGAAGTACAAAAGATCAGCTCCTAATTGACAAAATTGACTAAATGGGTTTACTCTGTTTTTCTTTGATTGTATAAATCTTCTGGCAAAATGATTTTGGAAAACTGTATGAGAAGGATGACCAACTTGAACGTAGCTTGGATTGACTACAAGAAGGCATTTGACTTCCTGCCACAAGATTGGATAATCAAGTGCCTAGGAATAACAGGAGTCAGTAGAAATACCAAAGCTTTGTGCAAATGTCAATAGCACAATGGAAGATTCCATTGCTGGTCAATGGACTGTGAGAGATTAATATCAAGAGAGGAATCTTTCAAGGAAACTTATTATTATCCCCACTACTGTTTATCATTTAAATTGTTTTGTCAAGAATATTGAAAACTCAGGCCATGGCAATCAAACATCAAAATCATCTTCCAAGCTATCCTACCTCATTTACATGAATGATCTGAAATTGTATGGAAAAACACCATGTGAAATAGAATTACTGCTCAGCCCTGCCTGTATGTACTGTACATCCAAGATATTGCAATGGAGTTTGGACTGGACACATATGCCAACCCATTTAACATTTATTTCTCCCATTAACAGGGGGAAAATAGTGAAAACAGAAAGAATCAAGATGCCCTATGGCAATAACATCAAGAGTCTAGATAAAGAGCCTGGATGAAGAATATAAACACCTAGGCATTCTTCAGGCTAACAACTTCAAGCATACTGAAATCAAGAAGATTAGAAGTGAATACTTTATGAGAGTGAACTTGATCTTAAACTCTAAACTCAATGGAGGAAATACCATAAAAGCAATTAACACCTGCAATAGTGGATTGAACTCAAATAAAACTAAATGCCTAGACAGAAAGACCATAAAATAATATCAATGAATCATGCTCTGACCCCAATAGTGATTAAATGTTTTGAACGACTGGTCAGAGACCTCATCATTTCCTCACTACCGGACACACTGGACCCCCTACAGTTTGCCTACCGTCGAAACCGCTCAACTGATGACGCCATCTCTCACCTTCTCCACACATCACTTACCCACCTGGACACCAGAAAAGGGAATTATATCAAAATGCTCTTTGTGGACTATAGCTCCGCGTTCAACACAATAATTCCCTCCACACTCACCATCAAGTTGGAACACCAGGGACTCAGCCCACCCCTATGCTGGTAGATCTCTAACTTCCTGACCGGGAGACCACAGGCTGTAAGGATGGGTGGACGAGTCTCAACCTCACTCACCCTCAACACCGGAGCACCCCAAGGCTGCGTTCTGAGCCCCCTGCTGTATTCCCTATACACATACGACTGCACGGCCACTACTAACTCCACCACCATCATCAAGTTTGCTGATGACACCATTGTGGTGGGCCTGATCTCTGACAACAATGAGACAGCCTACCTAGAAGAGATCATGAACCTAGAGAACTGGTGTCTGAAAAACAACCTCCTTCTTAATGTCAGCAAAACAAAGGAATTGGTAGTGGACTTCAGTGCAAAACAGGAAAGGAAATACCAGACCCTGGTCATCAACAGAAGCCCGGTAGAGAGAGTGGACTGCTTCAAATACCTCGGGGTGCACATCTCGAAGAACCTATCATGGACCTTCCACATCAACACCATGGTAAAAAAGGCCCGACAACGTCTCCACCACCTCAGACGGCTGAGAGACTTCAGACTTCCACCGAAGGTGCTTAGGAACTTCTATTCCTGCACTGTAGAGCATCCTGACGGGCAACATCACAACCTTGTTTGGGAATAGCACTATGCAAAACAGACGAGCACTACAGAGGGTGGTACGCTCAGCTGAGCGCATAATCCACACCAAGCTCCCCGAGCTGCACTCCATCTACAACAAACGTTGCTGGACTAAAGCTAAGAAGATAGCGAAGGACCCCAGCCACCCCAACAATAGACTGTTTACCACGATGCGGTAAGGAAAGCGTTTTTGCTCTCTGAAGGCCAACACAGAATGAGAGAAAGCTTCTTTCCACAGGAAATATGTACACTAAACCAGGAACCACAAGAACACTCAGGACTATAACAGGAACCACGATTGTATCTCATTCTCACCTTCCCAACTATCCGTAACTTATTTCCTATCCTACCCTCCCATTTTGCCTTAACTTACTCGCGGTCGCGGGTGGTCGCGTAAGCATTTCACTGAATATCATACCATGTATGACTGTGTATGTGGCCAATAAATTTGAATTTGATTTTGATTTGATTTCATCTTCATCCAGGCAGCAATATTGACAGACTCTACTTACCAAGGAAAATAGGTGGGCATGGAATGTTGCAAGTGTACCAGACAGCTGAAGAAGAGAAACAGCATTGGAAGAATATCTGAAGGACAATGAAGAAGATACACTGAAGCTAGTATATTATAAAGGCTTATTGAATACTGGAGGCATCAAACTGGAAAGTACTGGAAAGCTCAAACTTTCTTGTAAGAAATACCAAAGGAAGAATAGAAAAGAGACATGGTTAGGAAAAGCATTACATGATGAGTACATAAAAAAACAGAAGACAAAAGCAGCTAATATCTGGCTAAGAGCAAGAAAGTTGAAGAAAGTGACAGAGGGGCCAATTCTGGATTCTGGTACACAAGACCAAGCCTTAAGAACAAATGCATGCAAGGGCAGAATTGAAAAGACAGCAACAGACAGCAAATGTCACCTCTGCAAAGAAGCTGACCAAACAGTGGACCTCCTAGTTAGCTGCTGAAAAATCACACAAACTTACTATAAAAATGGCATGATCAAGTAACAACAATGGCACATTTGAATATCTGCAGGAAATACCATTTGTCTGCGAGCAAGGATTGATGGAATCACAAAATAGCAAAGTAATAGAAAATGAAGGTAGCAAATGACTTTTTGATGTCATATTCATAGCATTTACTTAGCAATTTAACTTTAAATATTAATTTAATTAATTAATGTAATGTTTAGTTTTATTTATAACTGTTTTTATTATTTTTATAAATAATTCAGTTATAAAGTTATAGTTGTTATATTTGCATCCATAAGGCACTGAAAAAAAAGCATACATAGAATGACTTTAATCCACAGAAAAACTTGAGGCCCTTCAGATGTTTGGGCTATCATCCCTTAATTTATTGTACATTAATTATGTAACAATGACTAAAAACATTTCATTTATAAGTATTTTTCTCTTTATGTGTGTTTGCATGCATGCATAAATAGTTACATATCAGCAACGTTTCCAAATGAAATTAACATTAAGAGCAAACCTACATGCTGCTAGATCTGGACCAAATGATTGTAGAAAAATGCAGATAATAATGTTAATTATTTAAAACTCTCCAGGTTACAGGAAGTGTCTAAAAGCTATACCTAAATATTTATCAATGTTGTTTTAGACAAGCTCTGAATAATAATATGCATGCTATCAAAATTGCTTATGTCAGAATACCTGCATTAAAAATAGAACACATTCCTCTATAACAGACTTCAGAATGCATTTCATCTTCCTGTTTACATACCATATGATAAATATGCAGTTATTGAAGAAAATGACCCACTCAGGGACCTAATTCCAAATAAAAGTACTTTTAGTTTATCTGTACACGTGCCAAACTGAGACACAATAGTTTTGAAGACCTGCTGAAAACTTTCAAAGAGACAATCTCATGATATATGCACATATATTAATACAGTCCCAGCGCTGACTGTGATCAAACAGCTTTTGCAGAGTTTGAGACAATCCAAAAGCTTAAAAAATTATAAAATACTAAAATAGGATGAGTGTCACATCACAAGTATAATTACTCTTGCAGTATTCAAATCATTCACAGCCTTTCTTTTTCACAGTTTCCAAAGGCAGCACAAAAATCTTTAGGAGATAAAAGAGTTTTCAAAAGGAAAAGCAGGATCAGGGGGCACTTGCATTTTCTGGTACATGCAATTACTGTACCTCATTTTTTTATTATTATCTGCTCTGATCAAGCAGAGCTAACAACATATTTATTTAGCCTCCTATAACAACCTACCAAACCTTTTTAACCAAGGGGACAGCGAGAGAAGAGAAAAATGTAAATACTTGCACAAGAGAAAATCTATTTGTAGTGCAGAAAATAATCTTATTTTGAACTACTTGGAATTGTATCACATATCCCTTTGTTGCCTTTTGCTACTTACAAGAACCTCTGTTGCAAAAATAATTGCCTCCAAAACTGTTCTAAAATTGTCACAAATACCATACCACAACAGCATCAAGCATTATTTTCCCTTCAATCCTATGGATCGTTTGGACTTGTTACCTCACCTCAGTTTACTTTCTTTCAAAACGACAGCCATTTAGAAGTGCTTGAACTGTTCAGATTTGGCCTAGGGCCCTAAATGCAGGCAATCCTCTCTAGGATAATATTCAAACCCACCCACTCAGACGCCCCCTCCCCCTCCCCAGCTTTATTTTTCAGGTTTGTCAATTACAAAGCAATCCATTTATTAACTCTTTCACCTTTTTTATTAGGTCACGTTTAAGATCTTGCGCTTACATGACTCTGCCCTCTAGTGGAAGGTATAGGGTCCCTTGCCTTCTGCCACGACGTTTCCTCATTTCCTTACCTGTTGAACGGATCGCATTTTGAAGCGAGAAGACTGAGACAGAAATAAAATGGAGTTTTATACAATGTTCTCTGAACTACAGCTCCCAGAATGCTCCTTGTTATTATCCTTTGTGAAACCTTATAAAACAGAGCAGAATTGCCCACTGGGCAATATTAGTTCAAAAATGAGCCAATAACATCTTTGTATCTGCAATTTCTTAGGGCTAAGGGCTGTCGGGTGGCCCATGCCAAAGCTTGGGTGGGGCAAGGGCAAAGAAGTTGGTAGGAATTTAATTGAATTTTAACTTAATCACAGTTAAATTAAATAGAGTTGGTATAATTACTCCCCACATATTTAATGATGTCTCTGTTCTATCACATTATAATTTGGCAGCAATGTCTGGAAGGTTCCTGAGGATTACACTCAAGGATTTGCACAGAGAACAGGAGCTACAAGTTGGGCACTTGTGCCTGTCATAAATCCAGGTGGTTTGAGAATCTGGGGTCTAGCAATGTGGAAAACAAAATAGGGCTGGGGATTACAGCACAATGAAACACCACTAATATGAGCTTTGCACTGATTTTAAAGTGCAGAGAAATAAACAGTTCATCCAACCCATAAATAGAAAACTCTTTGTTTTGCTAATGTCTTATTTCTCCACAGCTGCCTGAGCACTCGTTTTTCTGAAACACTGTTAAAAGATTGTTTTCTATATTCACTGAAATTTCTGAATATAGGTGATGGAGGCAAGGAAGAGTAGAGCAGGAAACAGAAATTTTGACTATACAGGGTTGAGGAAGATTGAGCAGATAGAATTCTGATATAGATTGATTTAAAAGCAACAAGATGTTTGTTCAGTTGATTGTAATAATTTAATTACAAATATACTCTAGTTCAAAGTGAACCTTCCTAAAGACAATATTTCAAATGGAAAGGTCTATTATGTATAGAAAATGTGTTCAAAATATGCAGCTTGTTTTAACACCAAAGCTTGCTCAGATCAAGGATACATCAAATGTAACATTTGCTGACCATTTCAATGTTATGTGTGTTGTCCAATTTTAGTGATTTACACATGCAACCCTAATGTTCTGGATATGGAATCTGAACACTTGCATCCAACACTCTTAGTGTACATACTACCTAATTATCTGATAATCCTGATTTTCTGCACAGAATGTTGTTGATGGATCAGTATCAATATATACATTCAAGGACGGAGAAGGCAAACTGTAATGCAAAATTATTAAAGTTTTTAAAGTACTTATTAGGCATTTTAAAGAAGGTATTAATAAAACTTCTTCTAGTAATATTTATTGTCAGAATGTACTAGAATATGGTCAGCATTGTCTAAAATTGAATACATAAGCTGCCAATACCAAGTGATTCCTTTCTCAAAAAAATTATAATAAAATGTAATTTTAAAAAATCTTTACAAAAGCAAAATTCAGCATTAACACCAAGAGATTAAAGCAGAAAGACATATGAGATTATATGTAAGATTATTTTAAGTATATGTTATAATTTGTAGTCTTGAGAAATCCATAATCCATATAATCTATAATAAAATCAAAAAAATGTTTTATTCAGACAAAATAACCCATTAGGAAATAATTATTAATACAAGTTGACTAGATTTGGTTAAATATATCTTTAATTGGAGCCTAACACTTTGTGTTATTTTTTTTTCATAGTGCAGTTTCCCATACAATACTTGAATATCACAGATCCAATAAAAGATTATTTTTAATTTTTTGATGTTTTGCAATATTATTTAACAATTAATAGTAAGAATTGTTTCTAATTTTTATATCCTATCCTATATATTTATACCATTTATATACATTACATAATGTAGCCAAGAAACTGATACCAGGATTCACTGTGAAAGATTTACTCTTTTCAAATACTTTCAACGAAGGACATTGATTTAGAGATTGGAGTCTTTTATCTCTGTATTTCTAAACCTCCCTAAAGCATCTAGATTCTAGAACATTACAATTTATATTCTGTACTTGTAATGAAATATAATGTTACCTATGGATACTATCATTCATTCTTGATGGCTTGCTCAAAGTAGTTACTGAAATCCAGGTTGGAGTGTCTTTTCCTGTTTGCTGATACTGTATCGTTCCTTGAAGTTATAAAACATGGAAGGAAGAGCATACTAGTATTATTTTACTGGGCTCCAGTATGTCTCTGCTGTCATTTTTTCCTATCCAAACATCCCACTGTCTTTTATTCCACTTGGCCTTGGCCTAAAGGGTTTATTCCATATTTCCTCTGTAGTTCCTGAGCCTGGCATCGCATCTTATTTGAACCTTTTCCCCAATTCCTGATCTTCATTTGCAAGTATTTGCACATTTTCATTGCCTTCCTATAGATGGTTCCAACCTTCCTTCCCATTCTGTTGTGGTGCTGGGACCCAAATCTTAGTTTCTTTGTGTTCAACTGTCTATTGTTCAATATACTGCCTATACTTCTATTGGCAAAAAAATAAGTAAGGTTCTTATCTATACTTTGGAGCAACTGGTTTCATATCTGTAGTCAGTCTAGAAATAGAATATGTTCAACTCAACAGAGGCAGTTTTTTTAAAAAAGTGTCTTCTCACTGAAATATAATAAATATGGCTTACCAATATCAGATCAAACACACTGGCTATTGGTCTTTTTTATTCCTTACAAATAAACACATCCACAAAAATGATAAAATTGCAAGCTATTCTGGGTAAAAGAGATCTTGAAAAAAATTGCAAGGCCAGCTTTGTTCCTAAGCAACAACTCTCGGTTTAAGAGTCTCTTGGAGAGAAGACATTTTGAAGAATCTTTCATTTATCTCTTTCTGCAAATTGCTTGGTAGATGCTTAAAGATACATAAAAAGGGTCATACTAAATGATGCAGATTAACAAAATGTTTTCACATTTTGATAATGCTTGTATTTTAAAAATCGAGTCAAATAAAAGTTAGTGTTGGGTAGAAAAGTTCTGCATATTTTTCTAGAATGATAAAAATTAACAAAATGTTTTCACATTTAACAAAGCTATTTTAAAAATAGAGCTAAATATGAATATAAATATTTAATGTTGGGCAAAAATGTTCTGCATATTTTCTACCAACTACCATTCAATCTGATGGCAAAACTTTCTTCAGATATAAGTTCCAAGAAGAGAAATTGAGTGAAATGTTTATGCTGGAGTGTGCCCTCCTCCATTTATCAGATCATGTCTCTGCAGGATGTGTCCTCTCCTTCCCTCTATGTGAAATCATCTGTCCAGCAGTTTGAGTCTCTTCAGCTTGATTCAATCCCAAGGAGACAGTCTCACTGGAGATCTTCCCCAGGTCTCTTTCCAATTGGGACATATGGGCAGCTAGGGAAGCTTCCAAGGAATGGAAAGGCAACTGAAAATGATTGCACCACCTTACACCATCTGCCATTTCCAAAAATGAAGTTCAAAGCCACCAAGAGAAAATTGAAATAAATTCTCAAGTCCTTAAAGATGTTGAGAGCTCTAGAATTACTAAAAAGAAAGAGACCATTTCTTGATCTCCTGGGGCCACCATTTTTAAAATTATGGCCTGTTGTTAAGGTATTTAAAGGCAAGGACTAAAAAATTTAAATACATTTTAAGGCAAAAACACAGTGTGTTTTTAATGTGGATTTTGTCTTAGCTACAGTCAAAATAGCGATCATTTGTAATTCTGAAGGGCAGTATTGAAGTACACTCATACACGTAGAAATGTTTAAAGCAAATTCAATTTGTGATCTGCTCCCAAACACCTTACACTTGATTCAAGCTCTGGCCTTTAAGTGGCATTGAGTGATAAAGATCAATAGCCCCAACAGGCTCAGAAATGGACTTGTTCTTTTTAATAATTCCAACTCTCTCAACTTCCTTAGGCTATATTTATCCCTCAAGGTCTTGAGGCCTTGTGGTAAAAGCCACTGTTATAAGAATTTAGCCTTACATAAGAACATAAGCAGAACCCTGCTGGATCAGCCCCCCTGGCCCATCTAGTCCATCAATCTGTTATCAGAGTGGTCAACCATATTTACAAGGAAGCCTACTAGTCTCCCAGCAGGAAGTCTTCAGAAGTAATCATGATGCTATCAAGGCTGAGAGTCACTGACCACATAACTTCCATGAATTGGGCCCCTTTTTTAAAGCCAAGCAAGCTGATAGCCAGCACCACATCAGGAAGTCCTTCTTTTCAGCATCTCTAAGGAAAACAATAATAGGGGAATATTTTCTCTCTGACTTAGTGAGAACTTTCACTTATTTGCCCTGCATATTTTGGCTTTATTTTAGCAGGATCTACCTTTGAAGCACAGGTATAGGCAGGTTCTCCTCATGACCAGCCTTCCTCAGCTGGTCTCACTAGCTCAACTTGTATTGCCAACAAGCTCCAACTTGAATTTTTGTGTCTTGAGATTTCTGGAAACTGTCAAGCTCGCATCCCTTCTAGAGTATTTCATCCATTTTTAAGAGTATTTCCAGTTCTCACGATAAATAACATATTCAAGCAGAGGCAGGACACTCAGGGTTGAAACAGAATTTAATTGAATTGAGGTTTTACTTGTTGGTTATTTTTCTGGATGTTGGTTGTTTTTCTCTTCTCTTTTTTCTTTTGTTGTTTGTTATTGGGTGAGGAGGCAGTTGAACGTGAAACCTCTGTGGTTTAAAGCAGAAATGATAGCAGAGCAAGAGGGAAATAGATGAAGAGGCAGAGAGTAAAATGTGACCAAACATCCAGGCAGCAATGAGAGGGAGAGAGATCTGAGCAAAGTGCTGATTGCAAAAACATGCCCACAATGCACTACCCACAGCACCCCACAAAACATGGCACACTAATCCAGTGTATCATATCAGACATCTTGCCCTTCACATTCAGAAAAAAATCTACAGCAATTCAACCTTTGGATCAATGGGCAGATTCATACTATCTACCAACCTACACATACACACAATGCTTGTGATTAAATTGTATTTTGAGGCTGGTAAGAACATATATTTTCTCACTTGTGTTTTCTCTCTCTCTCTCTCCCTCTCTCTTTCTCTCCATCACACATACAAATGGAGCAACCATTACTGACAATATGCTGCACACAGGCTTAAACACAACTCACAGGGATCAAAACAGATGCTGATATTGCAAGGGACAAAAACACAAAAACACCATCTTGTATCAATAAGCAAATACAACCTGTACTCCAATTTAAGGACAATCTTCAAATGTGCAAAATACTGGCCAAACACCAGGGCAAACATGCTGACATCATTTTGTACTTGGGTATAACGATGACTCAAGCAGGTCTAAACAGCAGACACTGCGCAACACAGACAAAGCTGACTTGCAGCACTGCATCATGACAGGCAAAAGGAAGCGTCAGTCTTTGCATATCCTGGGCAATTCCAGTGAGTGGGTCTGAGAAGACCAGGAGCAGGAGAGTGTGGAACAAGGGCGATGGATCTAATGAGCACTCAGAGTCTGTGCACTGAAATAGCAGGCAGCGTATGCCAGGATGCATTTATAGGACACTTGGATTACGGAAGTTGTGCCCAGCAAAGCGAGCTTCATCACCAAGTTCTTCTTCAATCCTGTGGAATGCAGACAGATAGTTAATGGAAGATATTATGCATATTATGAGTATTGGCCACATGCTAGATAGAATCCCCCCCCCCAATTAATGTCACATGAAATTTAAGATTGGAACATCTTCTGTGGAACCCAATGAATGACAGTGTACTATAAAAGCACAGGCTATGAACTGGAACTGTTTTTTATTCAGCTCCTGCCTTTACATTCAAAGCTCTTGATGGCTGTTTGTGAGGAAAATACAGTTCTGATGGGAAAATGTGTTGTTTGTATTTTTTTTTTAAATTTTTGCTTGTTGTTACCACAAATTATTCCAAAAATAAGGGCCTGGTGTATTGTGTCAAGGGAATATGGAGAAGCAAGTAGGAACTAAGTTTGGTAGCTGTTTCACTGACTTTATAAAATAGGCCACATGATGTGCAAGGGGAAAAACCCAATTCCTGTAGGCAGTGGCAGTAGGCAGGCGGTCTTTTATATCATTCCTCCATGCCACATTGCTACACGTCAGTCACATTGGAGGTTTTTATAGCATGGACAGGTCATCTTAGGCATCCTGTCACAATATTTCAGTGGGTTTTAGCTATGGACTTTAGTTTGGTTATTCCAAAACACTTAATTTGTTCTTTTTCATGTACTGTTTTGTTGATTTGTTAGTATATTTGACATCTCTGTTCTGCAGTGTTACCAAGCTTTCTACTACGGTATCACTTTCAGTGATGCTAAGCATCTACTTTTATTTCAGTTTCGATTGATAGAGATTGTCTGATACCCTTCTTTGATACAAAACAGAATCCATGTTTTCATCAATGATAGCAAGTAATTCAGGTTCTGAAGTAATAAAATCTTGAAACCACTACCGTTGCCATGCTTCATGATTAGCTCAAAGTTCTAAACTGAATAACAGAGTTGGAAGAGATCTTGGAGGTCTTCTGGTGCAACCCCCTGCTGAGGCAGGAGACTATACCAGTGTTTCTCAACTTTGGCGACGTTGAAATGGTTGGACTTCAAAGCTGGCTGGGGAATTCTGGGAATTGAAGTCCAAACATCTCAATATCTCCAAGGTTGAGAAATACTGCTCTATATCATTCTGGACAAATGGCTATCCAATCTCTTCTTGAAAACCTCCAGTGATGGAGTATCCACAACTTCTGAAGGCCAGCCATTCTTCCCCCGATTAATTGTTCTCATTCTGTCTGGAAAAGTTGCCAGCTTGTAATAGAATATTCAGTTGCCACCAGATATACTGATAGCTTTGCTACTGAAGAGTTCCCCTTTAAACTCATCTGTCCATAAAACATGCTTTCACAAGCATCAATGTTCATAACTGGCAATGGCTTTCACCTTGCTCTAAGGCAGGGGTAGGGAACCTTGGCTCTTTCATGACTCATGGACTTCAACTCCCAGAATTCCTGAGCCAGCCATTTTAAGCTGTTAAGACTCAGGTTCTAAGCTAAGGCAAGCGGTGCTGTCTCAAGAATTCTGGGAGTTGAAGTCCATGAGTCATGAAAGAGCCAAGGTTCCCTACCCCTGCTCTAAGGTATCCATTGTGGGTTAAGATAAGCAAGAAAGCAGTTGTGGCATCACAATCCAAGCTCCATCTCTTTTGTATGCATGTCAAAGGAATAGAGCTTCATCACAATGTTGCAAGGGCCATCTTGTCTATTTCGATCCTCCAGTGGAATCTGCTGATGATGCTATTCTTCAATGAAGCCCACTTTATCTCGGGTTTCTTTTAATGATGAAATCAAGAACAGTGGTTTTAGCAACAGTTAGACAGGTCTGAAGATCCTTGGCTATTTCTTGGTTTTATTTGGGATTCCTGATTTTATGCTATGCTCTTGGTATGATTTTGTCAGAATAATAATTCTTGGGAACATTAATTATTGTTCCAAATCTTTATTTCATGATTATCAGTTTTTCTGCACCATGGCCTTAAACCTCTGGACTCTGGTTCATAAACTGGCTGTAAATGAAGCTGGCTTAAAAATGTATTTTTGGGCTGTAATTTGGGCTCTACTTTAATGTCCTGGTGTTCTACCTAGATGCTGACTATGACTTTCTATATTGGTAGATCCTGCTTCCTTATCCCCACTACCTGTGCCACAAATGCAAGCATTAACCACTTGCTTTTCCATGGGCTGGTCCTTAAGGGCATATGATTTCCATTGACAAATCTCATTTTCCATAAAAATTCAGTAAGGAGAGAAAAACAGATGTGCAAGATGTTTTGTTGGGTACTACTAGAAGACTTCCCTCTAGAGGCCCTTAAAAATTGGCCTAGAATAGCAACTGAAAGAGATTCTCTGCTGTTTCCATCATAATCCCACCTTCAGAATGATTGTTAGAAGAACTTAGTCTTTGTTCAGACACCTGAAATATCTGCAACATAAAGATCTCTACTCCTTATTTTCTTGGCTACTCTCTGTATTTGGCAGCTGTCTGTAGCAATCAAGAAATAACAGGATAAAACTGCTGAAGTGATGTCCTGGGCCCAAGACAAGGCCAGCATTATGTAGACAGTAGCATTGAGGATGCCAAGCTGTTTTGATTAGCTGTCAATCACCACAGCACATGTATGTGCTATGGCTGCATTCATGCTTGTATTGCTGTGCAGCAGCAACAAAATCCAATGAATCTCTAGCAACCAAAGGTCTCCTTTGTTATATTAGTTCAATCCAGTGGGACAGACCTCTATTGGAAGATGATGTAGGTTAATATTCCCATCTCCCCCAAACTCACTCACTCTCTTTTCTTACACGCAGGCATATCCACTTTACTTCCCTCACATTTCTTACCTCATTAGCTGATTATATTTTGCCAGTCGCTCAGATCTACATGGAGCTCCGGTTTTTATCTGCAAAGGCCAATGTCAATTCAGTAATATTTTATGGAGATTCACACAAACATGTCAATTATAGGCAATGGCAGCCCACCAAGAGTAAACATCTTTTGTGCTTATCTGAGCTCTGTCATGATATCAAAGGTGTATGAGATGAGGAGTAAACCTAAAGTAAACTTTTTTTTGCTAACTGCACAATCTCTGCAAAAGTTTGCTTAAAAATGGGGGAGGGGAGGGGGGGAGAAGAAGGGCTCATTCTCTTGTTACCAGAACTGTGCCTGTTTATTTTGCTCTGCTCCCACATTCTGCCCCAAGCTTGTTAACTGTTAGCAGGAAGCAAATGGATCACTCCCCCCTCTTTCACAAAAGTTTGATACCGAGAGACTTGTCAGGAGAAACTGAGAGGTGGGAACAACTGAATCTTCACTGCACAGTGTACTTAGCTGATCCGTTTCTGCATTTCTTTAGAGGAAGATATTGAGGTTATTGGCACCAATCATAGAATAATAGAATAAAGGAGTTGGAAGGGACCTTGGAGATCTTCTAGTCCAATCTCCTGCTATTCCTATGCTACAAACTGACTCCAACTCCATTTGCTGGCATGCTCCTGTCCTTTTCATTATCTATCACTTTTTCTGAAAATCTCTCCAGGTTTCAAGACCCAAAGTACAGCCTGTTCATGGAACTGTTTGTTCTGTCACAGTCTTACCTTACCCACATCATCATTCTTTTCTTCTGAACAAAAGGAAACAGTGTTTAAGATGCTAAATTAGGACTAAGAAGGACTAGATTCAAGCTTACACTCAGCCATGAAATCTCAGTGTATGACTGTAGGCTGATCACTCTCTCTCTCTGCTCAAGCTACCACACAGTGTTGTTGGTATGGAAAACATTGGAAGAAAGAATAAAAGTTACCCCAGCTGTTACTGTATGTCACAGCAATATATTCCATATTCCATCTGATTTTGGTCCTAGTTCTGCTGGGACTGTATTTAAGTACCCAACATCCCATTTACACATATTATCTTCTTGGTTATTAGAGTGACTGAAAGTTTGTATCCAATTTATTGAAATGTCTACTCCTTTTTAACACATATTTCTCCCACAATGCTCATTTGTATCAGACGCTAAATCAATTCTGTCTATTAAGATTATGTCTCAAGAGTGGCAATATTCTAGCTCTTGCCTGCTTCTTCCCAAAAGGAAACAAGACATGATTTCCATTAGCTAGAACCTACCTGCCCAGTACAGAGTCCCACCACCAGGTCAGCAATGAAGGTGTCTTCAGTCTCCCCTGATCGATGACTCACCATCACCCCCCAGCCATTCTCTTGAGCCAGTTTACAACTGTAAGTGAATATAATAAACTTAGTGGATTTGCAAAGATAATCTTTGGAACTGTGAATGGGTACTTGATAGCACAGTGACTATTGGAGAATGGAGTGGCTTAAGACAACTCACGCTTGAATAGCTTCAGTGACTGATCCAATCTGGTTGACCTTAAGCAGTAGACAGTTGCAGGCCTTCTCCTCAACCGCGTGCTCAATACGTTTGGGGTTGGTCACTGTCAAGTCATCTCCCACTATCTGAATACCTACATTAGCTGTGAACTTTGACCAGGCTTCCCAGTCATCCTGATCAAAAGGATCCTCAATGGATACCACTGTGAAAACAAAAGGAAACGAGAAAAATTACAATATATGCTCCAGACTGCAAATAAAGGAAGTCTCAGTGTCTTTAGCTACAGTAATGAGACTTTGACCATATGTAGTCACTCACCTGGATAGTCCCGTACAAAGCTCTGATAGAGGTCACCCAGTTCATCAGCAGAGATGTAACGGCTGGGATCATCAGGGGACTTGAAGTCTAAGTCATATTTGCCATCTCTATAGAACTCTGATGCAGCCACATCCATACCAATCACAATCTTGTCAGTATAACCAGCTTTCTCAATGGCTTCCTTGAGCAGCTCTAAAGCTGAGAGGCAGAAATGGAGGCAGGTTATTTAGGAAGGGAATATGTCTTTAAAGAATTTAGAACATCTCTTCTAAGTGAGATTTTCAAAGACTTCTTTTTCAAAGTACAGTATCTCTTAGTTCTGTACTTTTTTTTCTCACCTTCACTGTTCTCTAGGATGTTTGGGGCAAAGCCCCCTTCATCTCCTACATTGGTGGCATCTTTACCATACTTGTCTTTGATCACACTCTTGAGATTATGGTAGACTTCAGCACCAATGCGCATGGCATCCCGGAAGCTTTCAGCCCCAACAGGCAAGATCATAAACTCTTGCATGGCCAGTTTATTTCCAGCATGGGACCCTCCGTTGATCACATTAAAAGCCTAGAAGAATTTAGCAACAAGAACAGCATGAGGGGATCTTCAGTGATGTACCTTAAAGCACCATACAAGAGTTCTAAATGATGGTCTGAAATTATTTTAATCATAATGGCTTCTTTCATCTCTAAACATCCTACATATTGTGATTGAATAAAGAGGCTAAGAACATTTTGTTAGAAGTATTTTGCTTTTACATAGAACTACCATGTAAAAATACCATGTTTATAACCCTAACCTCAAAGATAAGCCCTGAAAGTTCCTACTGTATATTTAATATGGATATAAAACTGGTATGCATGCAAAGGACTATATGGTGTATTAGGGAAAATCCAGTTCTTTTGGACCCTTGTTTAGTCTGTTTTTACCCGACTCTCTGCTCCATTCCTCAGTTTTAGGGGTGTGAAATCAAGAAAACATCACCAGATTCTTACAGGGACTGGCAAAATGAGATCTGAATTTCCAGCCAGGTCAGCAATATGGCGGTAGAGGGGTACATCCTTCTCTGCAGCAGCAGCTTTGCAGACAGCCAGGGAAACACCCAGGATGGCATTAGCTCCAAATTTAGCTGTGAATTTTGCAAAATTGATTAGAATATAGCATAATCAGAGATTGCAACAAAAGATTTTTGACCTAAAGATTTTACCAGTATCTGGTTATCCCATAGCATCTGCTACTAATCTGGCCTGAGATATCCTGCATGGCTTTGAGAGTAGCTTTTAATTTTGCCACAACATTTTTCATTGTGTTTCCCATCCAAGAGTAGTCTGCAAACAGTAGCAGTTCATTTGTTTCCAGACTAACACTTCCCTCTACTCTCCAGAGCTTTTCAGCTAGAGTCCACCCTTGGTGCACTGGGTTTCCCCTCATATACCTAAAATGTATTTTTGCTGGTCTCTCTTTGGCTGGTTGTTGCTGCTAAGGCCCATCCCCTGTGAATATGCTTATTTGTTCTAAATTACACAGAACATACACTCAGTCAGTATTGATTTGGAGCCACTGGGTAGAATCTCCAAAGCCAATTCTGATAAGCCTTTGCATTTGATCCTACCAAAATGTATCCACTCCAGTGGTGGTGGAATTCAATTATTTTTACTACCAGTTCTTTGGCCGTGGCTTGGTGGGCATGGTTAGGGGGGGGTCATGTGACTGGGCGGGCAGTTTTGGTAAGCAGGTCAATAAAGATTAGGCTAGAAACAACACCAGAATGTTTCTTTCCTGCCTTCCTTACAGGATTAACCCTGTAAAGTGGAAAAAATAAAAGGAAATTTCTTGTAATAACTGGTTCTCCAAACTGCTTAGAAAATTTACTACTGGTTCTAGCAAACCTGCTGGAACCTGCTGAATTGCACCTCTGATTCACTCCAAGAACTACTAAGAAAACAATCCGTAAGGAGGAATCCAGCATCAAAAGCATGCATCCAAAAAAAGAGAAAGAGGTCCATTTAGCAGAGCAGCTTTATACTGGTCTGCCCTGTTGCTTTAGTGGGACTGGTTATGTGTTTCTATCAATCTCATGCAGACATAAATTGTTTGCATTGTTCTTTGCAGAGAAAAGACTAACAAGATAGTGGCAGTACTTTGCACCCTAAATCTATCCCAAAGGAAGAAGGAAAAGAATGAACAGATAAATTGCATTGTTTCCAATATGTGTGGAAAATGGGAGGGGCTATTCCCTTTTTGCCTCATCATTTTCTATCTTGTTTTAATTTGATCTTTTTTCACATTCTCATCTTTTTTGTTTCAACGTTCAGCATTTTATTTGAAAAATGTCGGAAATTTCCCTTACTCATTCAAAATTTATATTGTGAAGAAGACTGGGGAGATTCATGTAGGAGTGAGAGATCAAGAAAAACGCAGAACAATTCTAGGAGCTCTATTTAGAATTGAGCCTCATTCAATTCAATTGGAATTTTTCTTCACATTAATTCTCTAACATGGGAAAGAATCTATTTTGGGACCAAGATTATATTCAGCATTGCGTGGCATGGTGAGAGCTGCACACAGAAACTGCTATTGCCAGATAAGATGTGTAGAGTCAAACAGGAAAATGGATGACATCAAAGCAAAACCAAAATAGTATAGAGTATATGTTTGTATTTAGAAAGCATAAAATAAGAAACAAAAATAAATGTTTTGCCTTTAACTGTAGACAACCTTAGCAACAAAGAATAAATTAATGTGGGAAGTGGCATAGATAATAATAACACGTTTGAAGTAATTGTGTCTTTTGAGACAAAGGGACTGTAGACAAGTAAGCTTCAAATAAGTGTTTTCACTCAGTTGCCTACTTATATTTGTGATCTTGGGCTCTGTTTATCATACCAATAAACAGATTTTTTCAGAACTGAAAATAAAGGAATTTGAGGGAGGGGTTTGTGTTGCTTTGCTTAAGCCTTACCCCTGCACTCAGAATCTGGGTTTATTTGCTGGTCCCAATCCATTGCCTGCTTTACTTTTGGGATGTTTGTCAGTTTCTAGTCTCAATCTGCCTTACAGTGTGAAAGGAGTAGTTTTTGTGAGCTATGTTAATAAAAGCCTCCCACTCTCAATTAATCAGGATTTTGTTATCCTTTGACTTTTGAATGTGGATTGAAGGGAATACAATAGTGCTGAGATTTCAAATTGCAGTTGCCCCACCCCCTCTTGCCCTACAGTTACCGTAGCTATTCAATCTTAGTCTTACCGGATTGTACTGCTCTTTCACCCTCCCTTCATGACCTTTCCCCCAATTTTTTTTAATGAAGAAAAAAGTTGGGTTTACATTTATTCTCTGTGCCATCCAGTTCCAGCATGAGGTTGTCTATCTTCTCTTGCTCTACAACCGAAAAGGCCTGAAGAAAGAAAGGTTCATCTCTTAAATAGAAGAAATATGGATAAAACTATCTGGTAAACTATCTTTAGTTTCACTGTGATTTACTCCATAGCACAGCATTCACTGTTTGATTGAACTTCATTGGGGGAAAAAAATCTGTCTTTTGCTAATACCTATGTTTTTATTTATTGTCAATAAATAAAATGAGGGGAAAGGAAAGCTGGAAAGAACGAAGCACTTCCAACTGTCACCATTTTCATGCTCCACATCTACAGAAACTGTTTGAATGCAATCCATGTATCTCCACTTCTCTCAGTTTTCAAAGGCAAAAATTACTATCCAGTTCTGAATAAGTTCAGAAGCAAAATAAAACTTTTTACCAGAAAGAAAGAAAGAAAGAAAGAAA